>JARHVA010010440.1:10000-65000 GCA_037957365.1 Torreya grandis | reverse complement strand
TGTTATAGCACATGATATAATGCATCATGATATAAATTACCATGATAACCCGACCATAATGTGCATAAGGATTGACTACTGATCTAATAGTCAATTGAAAATAATGCATCAATGATAAAAACCATGATGAAAATATTAACAAATGAGTATGTATGGACTCAAGAACAATGTGAAAGGAATCACCCAATGGACACATATAAATTGAGTCAAGGCACAATAATGAAAAAAAACAAAAAGGTAAATAAAAAACAAATAACTAAGCAAACACACATAAATCTTAAAAATAAAAGCAACAAAAAACATCATGCAACCACAATTAACCAAGTCAATACCTACATGTGAAGGCTTAATGGAATGATAAACTAGTGGTTCCTTAAAGAAAGGATATATTTAAAGGAATGAAATGTGGTGATAAGATATCCTAATATAAGTTGTACCCTTTAGTTTTTCCCCAATAGGGTGAAATCTATAATCTTGGCCTAAAAGAGTGAATGAAAACCCACCACAAATTTTGCCCTGCAAAGTGGATTGAGGATTATTGACTAGGTTTATGATAAGAAAAATATTTTTGAATTTTGGGGTTTTATATCTCTTTAGGACATTGTAAGTCATTTCTAATGTTCTCATTTTTTTAAATGTTTGGCATGTTTTTGGAATTTTTAGTATCTATACTCATTAGATATTGGTAGGATACTACTTGAAAAATGATGAAAGCATATAATAAACCAAGTGTGCAGTAGTGAATCAATTTTAAATGCACTATGTACACAAAAGTGACTCATAAAATAGAAAATGTGTTGGCTTAGGTTGCTTATAAAATGATGAGAGCATTGGCTTTTGTTTCTCATAAAATGATGAGTGTTGGCTTAGATTTCTCTCAAAATAGTGAGAGTATTGGTTTAGGTTGATAAAAAAACAACCAGAGCATGGGAAAAAGGTTTGACCAAGCTAAACTCAATACAAATTGAGTGTTGCCTACATAGTCTTGAAGGACCTCAAGTCAATGTAGTTTCTCCTTACAATAGAGAAATGTTTTGAAATGTTCCTAATGATTTTAGGGTTTTTGGGCATCTAAACTCAATGGAAGATGTGACATATAAAATGGTATAACTTGTAAAAGGAAAAGAGCATGAAAAAGGGGTGATTGATCTAACCTTAATATAAATTGAGCATTGCCTACATATTACCAAAGGACCTCAAGTCATTATGGTTTAAAAGTATGGAAAGGTATGAAATGATGGTAAGGCAAGGCAAGGAAAATGGCAAGGTAAGGTAAATGAAAATGGAAAGGTAAATGGCAAGGCAAGTAAATTAATGGAAGGGTATGAAATTATGGTAAGGCAAGGTAAATGGAATGATGAAAATATATGGCATGATTATGTTATTCCTGCTAATGCAAAGATCCATGTCCTAATTAGCATATGATAAAACCAGAATAGTCAATTATGTAAATTTATAGCCCACACCCCTTCTAAATGGTTACCATATCAGGCACATTTTTCTAATTTGGACTCTAATGGTGTTGTTGTTATCTTTTTTAGTCATTCATTTTATTTCCTCAAAACTTCTAGACAAGATGTCTTCATAACTTTTGTAAAGGAAAGTATGACCAAGGATGGTAAATAATGGATAAAGGGTCTGATTTGGAAATCTAATATAACTCTAAAATGAAGGAATAGATCATAATGGAATGTATAATGGTTGAGTAAAAAATGAATATTGGGATTTTTAAGCACACACAATGTTGTTAATTCTAGATTTGACATATTTTTGGTTGTGGCAAGGGCAAAGACTTCTAAATATGATATTAATAGGAACATCATATTTATTTGTTATTTTGGCTTGAGAGAAGATGCCATATGATTATGTAGTAGAATGGAAGTTATACTGATGTTATCTTTGATAATGTCCGCATCAAGTAGTGAAGAACTATTTTGCTCAGCTATTGGTTCCTTGAAGATGTTTTCATAAATAAAGTTGTCTTAATTTTACCATATCACCTCCTATAAGGTTTCACTAAGGAACATTGACTTTTGACTTTGATTATCTTCTAGTGTCGCAAATAAGGTTTAACTAAAATATGTTGAGTTTGATCTTTGATTAGCCCCTAGCACCTCTAAAATATTTTCATTGGGAGATTGTTCTTATTCTACATGAATGTGGTCTTGGTCCCTCTAATATTTTTAAATTGATATGTTTCTATGGATGTAGTTCAAAAAAGTTTGATTTTTTTAGTCCTAATTAACACTTGTAGGAGGTGGAATGCCAATATAATGGCTAGGTTAGTTGGTGTTGATTCTAAGTGGAATGGTAATGTAATGCTAAGAGGCAACACAATCCTTGTATAATATATTAAGAGACCTTATTTTGAGATGAAGTAATTACTCTAAAAAAATATGGAAGGATCATAAATATATTCAAATTGATCTACAAGGAACGTGCAACCAATGTTGTAACATCCATGAATGTATTTTGATTCTAAATTTGAGTATAAATTAAGGGAATTTGAATTCAATGTTGAGAGTGAATTTAATTATACTTCTGATGCTTCATATGATATTGGTTAACAAATAAAACCTAACATTAATGTTGACTCTTCTTCTAGTATGGTGGTAAAGATGTTATGTTAAATATTTGGTATTACATGAGGAATGGAATCTTCAGAAATAAGATCCTCTAAGAAGGACTCAAAAAATACTGGCTTGTATAAATGAGGCTTCTCAACAAAAGGGAAATGGTGAGTAGGAAACTCCACAAAGACTAGCTTGTCAAAATGATGCTTCCAAATGATAGGGTAATGGTCTAAGGGTAACTCCACCAAGATTCACTTGTCAAAGTGAGACTCCTAAAAAAATTTAAAGTGGTCGATAAGGGAATCCATATAAAATATATTATTAAATTAAGGCTCCTAAAAGATATGGAAATGGTCAAAGGGTGACTTAACACAAGTTAACTCATCACAAATAGGTGTTTCACCAAAAACATCAAGGATTGGTTAGTTATCTTGTTGATATAGGTGCATCTTTAAATTAAATGAAATAAGTCCTATAAATAGGATAAATAGGTCTCAATAAATTATTAATAGTCTTAATATGTACTTATTTTGATAATAAAAGTGTATTCAGAGTCATTTGTGGCATTTGGATAGTTTCCCTCCAAATTGTCAATTTAAATTTTTAAATGTTCTTAGTGTAGATTCTTAAATACAAATAATTTACTCAATTAATTAGTAAGTTTTACAATATAAATTAGGTTTATATGTATGTTTCAAATGTATCATAAGTCTCTTAGACCTTCTAAAGGTCATCATCATCTTCAGACTCGATAAAACTACATGATAAGCATGTATAGTTAGTTTATTATATTAGGTGTAGGTAGGTAGAAAATAATCTTGTGAAAGTTTAGAAAACTATAATATTATAAAACCACTTAAAAAACTTGATGAGGATCATCTAGACTAGGGTGGATGTGAGGAAAGACTAGATCAAGCATAAAATACTCAATTTCACATACTACAGGGGTTAATCACATGCTTATATAATGAGTTTAGGTTTGTGTTGTATAGATTAGAATAATTTTGAAGAATTTTATTAAAATAAGTGTGTTTAATATTGTTTACATGAATTTTATTAAAGTGTTTGTGTTTTAAATAACCCAATTTGAATGCCTTAGAAGCTTTCCTTATGTTTATTTTGGCATTCTAGTCTCAAAACTCTATTTTTCTTTACAAAGTCATATAAAGAGTTTTTAAATTACATTAAAAGATGTTTATGTGCCCAAATTAGATATTATAAATGTTGGGAAAGCTAGTATAGATCATTCTCTAGGTGTTAGACTGTAGAAAGGGTTAATGAGCTCTATGAACAATCAATAAAGATCTTTTAGGTTTTGAGTTTATAAATAAACCCTAGGTCTTAGAAAAAGTCTAATAAGTGCATTTTACATAGGTGAAATACTTTAAAAAATTAAATTAATATATGAAAAGTCATTACACACATGAATCAAGTGTTCATATGTGCTCAGACTTCTATCAAAATAATTTATTGATGACTATGTGTAGAGTGCATGTAGGTCACTATTGAGCAGACCCAAAAAAAAAGAGATTGCTTAAGTTTACATTTTATTTGGATTAAAAACTTCTAGATAAGATTTATAAATATTATGAGATCATTTAATTACTTGAGAATAATATTATACTATTTTTATGATATAGTTGAGTGGTCCAAGGTTAGTTAGAATACTGACTGTGTGTTATAGTCCTCAATAGGGTTTAAGAAACTAAAAAGTGGTTTATAATAATCCACTAGTCCAAATCATTCAAAAACTAGTATAAAAAATTTTGAGACCATTTTTTATAAGATTCAATGTTTTATACCATATAAAAGTGATTAGATCACATGAATTATGTGACTGAGTCTTTGATAGGCCTAGAAAGAGTCTTGAGGTTTAAGAAGAGAGATTTGTTTGATTTTGTTCAGTTGATTGATTTAAAGAATTAAAAGAAGAATTAATCATATTGTAATAAAATTATAAATCACTTGAGATGATGAACCAAATTAATTAAGGTTTGAAATAAGCTAAGGTGTCTTTGAGAGACAAAATTAGGCTTGAGTACTTCTATAAAGAACAAGATTAGCTGCTAGGTTTATTACTTTTGGAAACCAATAGAGTGATTATTTTCCCATCATCTTAAATAGTATATAATATATAAATGAGTTATTCATGGAATGTGTATAGGAATTTTAACCTAAAATACCTTTTTCTGAAGGCCTAATTGACCTCACACACTCTTGAAATAGTCTTTTGGATATAATCACGTTATTGATCATTTAGTGATCTAATTAGTGTTTGAAATTGTGTGAGACCACTTCTATAAATTCAAAGAAAAAAATACTTATCTTATTCAATATCATATATTTTCAAATTATTTAGTTAATCATATAAATTAAAAAGTGCCAAACCTATTAAGAATTGTAGGTTTCATTTGATATTTTGTTTGAAGCAAAAGAGAGATTGTTTCTACATCAATTTATGGTATTAGATCATAGAGATTGTGCACAATCAGGGTATCCTAAGTTTATAAAGTTAATAAACACATCAATTAAGATCAAATGGTAGTAAGAGAAAGAGGTGGATAATGGATACCACTTACCCAAGCTATCTTACTTGGAGAAATCAAAAAATTGAATGCAAGGTTGTAGGCTATGGAATTAGCCCAAAGGAGAGGTGTTGATTTTGGTGATGAGAGTGATAGGGAGGTTGAAGGAATTCCAAAATAAAAATTTAAAATGGATATGAAAACACTTGGAGAAATATGTGTGAAGGCAATATTTGGAATAAGTTCCAAGCTAAAGAGAGAGGTACCTATGTATGAAGGTAGTCTCAATCCTGAAGATCTCATTGATTGGATAAATAATCTAGATAAATATTTTGATTATGAGAATGTTATTAATAATTAAAAGGTTATGTTTGTTGTGAATATATTAAAAATCCATGAATATATATAGTGGGAAGGAGTGAAAGAAGATAGAAGAAGAAAATGTAAGCCCAAAATTAGAAGTTGGGATAGAATTATTGCAAAGCTAAAAGGTAAATTCAATCCTAAATATTATCAAGTTGAATTTTTTAGAAAACTTTAGAATCTAAGTCAAAAATAAAAATCACTAAAATAATATACCAAGGATTTAAATAAACTAAAAATTAGAATAAGATATGTTGAAGAAGAAACAAAATAGGTGGATAAATATCTTAATGGATTGAGATATAATATACAGGATGATATCAATATTTTGGCACCTAAATTAGTGGAGGAAGCTTATGAATTTGATCTTAGGGCTAAACAAAAAGTGTCAAGAAAGCATATTCAACATGCAAGGAGTAAAGGATAACCAAGTGGGAGGAGACAAATGCATATACACAATGAAGAAGGCAACATTTCAATAAAAATCAGAACAAACACCAAGAGGTCATCAAGTATTCAGAGGTAAGATAAATTTTGATAGAGGTAGAAGTAGAAGTTTTATTAGTAGATGTTTCAAGTGTGGATAATTTGGAAATAGATCTTATGAATGCCCTGAAAAATTATCTATTAGTCAAACAAGGGTTCATGTAGTTGGAAATAATGAAGAAGAAGATAATACATCAATTATCTATGAGGATGTACTAGAGTAATGAGAATCCTTAATCATGAAGAGGATTCCAATCAAACCAAACAAGGAGGCACACAAACTTGTACAAAGGATGTCATTATTTAGAACAACTTGTAGGTCAAAGGGTAAGTGTTTCAAACTAATCATAGAAAGTGGGAGTAAAGATAACCTTTTATTTATAGAGATGGTTGGTAAGTTGAATTTGAAAAAGGTAATTCATCCTACTCCCTACAAAGTTTCTTAACTACAAAAAGGCCATCAGATTCTAGTTAATTAACAATGCCAAGTTGGATTCTAGATATGGAGTTACAAAGATGTAGTTGTATGTGATGTAATTCCTATGGATGTCTATCATGTCCTACTAGGTAGACCATGGTAATATGACAAGAAGGTCATTCATGATGGAAAGTGGAAGACTTACACCTTTGATAAAAATGGAGTAAAGCACACACTCCTACCATTGAAAGAGGAAGATACATTTGTTAAAGATCATTCTAGGGTATTGATGACATCATGTGAGATTTTGTACATCTAATGAAAGAAGAAGAGGTAAATGACATCATTTTTGAATTTTTACAATAGATACAAGAAGATGGATAAGTTTTTTTCATTAAAGAATTTAATGAGGTAATAAATTTACCTTTTGTTAATAATATTTCATTGAATACATATGAGAATGAAGAGACTAATAATATTTTTAGTAAATTATTTACTTCAAGAGATTATACTTCAATAGTTAATCAAATTGTCATAGAAGATAGTGAAAAAGAAGAATGGTTAGATGGTAAGCATGAAGGTAAGAAGAAAATATTTGGTTTGTAAGAGAGCAATAAACTCTTGTATGATAAATTTTTGGTTATTTATGATATCAGTATGAATCAAAAACGTAAAGAGAATTCTAAAACAACAATTCTTTTTGATGAAAATTAATGAATACTTGAATAAAAGGCAAAAAATTAGATTCAAGTACATGCATTTGAAGAACAAGGTAGAAGGAAAAGTAGTTTGTATGAAGAGCAAAGAGAAAAGAAATACTTGAGAAGAATTATTTTTTCAAGTTGTGTTGGTATTAAATTATATTATGGTCATTGTGATGACCAAGAAACAATTCCAAAGCCTTGAAAAACAATTTTTTTATTTGAAATGTTCAATTTTTATGCATATGTAGGTGTAGTAGGTAAACATGAGAAGAAATTAATGGTAGAAAGTATAAGAATACCTATAATGTCCATGTTGAAGAGTGAGAATATAATCTCACAAATGATTCATTTACCTAGAAGATATATACAACAAATAAGGATCATGATAAGTTTCAATCAAAGATAAGGAGTAGATTAGTCCTAAAAAAAGGCATAGAGATGAAAAATTTCATATTTGAAGGCAAAAGAAAAAAATTCAAGAATAAAGAACATATAATAAATGTAAAAACAAAAGTATTGAAATAGGATAGGATTTGGGATCCTCTAGGAGTTGAACCAGGAGGAAAAACTTATAAGCTTCTATAATCATTGAAAGCTCCTAAACATAAGAAGAGCTTTTTTGTACCTCAAAGGTTTGATGTAGGTATATCTTCAAATTAAATGAACCCAGTCTTATAAATAGGTTAAATATTTCTTAGGAAATTATTTATAGTCTCATTAATTCCTTATTTTGACAATAAAAGTGTATTCAGAGTTATTTGTTGTGTTTGGAGAGTTTCCCTCCAAATTGTCAATTTGAATTTTTAAATGTTCTTAGTGTAGATTCTTGAATAAAAGTCATTTGTTTAAGCTTTTAGTAAGTTGAATAAGATAAATTAGGTTTATATGTATGTGTGAAATGTATCATAATTTTCATACACCTTCTAAATGTCATAATCATCTTGAGAGTCAATAAAACTACAAGATAAACATGTACAGTCAATTTACTATGTTAGGTATAGGCATGTAGAAAAGAATATTGTGAAAGTTTAGACAAATCTAAGCTTAGAAAATAATTTAAAAAAATTTATGAGGATCATGCCTATCATGGTGGAGGTTAGGAAAGACGAAATCAAGCATAAAATACTCAATTTCACATACTACAGGGGTTACTCACAAGCGTATACAATGAGTTCAGATCTGTGTTGTATATACCAAAAGAATTATGAAGAAGTTTCTTAATAAAATTTTGGTTTATATTATTAATATTAATTTTATTAAAGTTTTTTTTATAAATAACCCAATTTGAATGTCTTATTAGCTCTCCTTGTGTTTATTTTGGCATTCTAGTCTCAAAAATCTAGTTTTCTCTTTACACATTCGTATACAAAGTTATTGAATAAGTGTAAATATGTTTATGGGACCTAATTATATATTGGAGATGTTAGGGAAGTTAGTATCAATAATTATCTAGGTTTTATACTTTATAAAGAGTTAATGAGCTATATGAACAATCAATAAAGAGCTTTCAGGTTCTAAGTTTACAAATAAACCCCAAGTCTTAGAAAAAGTCTAATAAGTCCATTTTACACAAATGCAACACTATAAAAACTTAAATGAAGATGTAAAATTTAATTAAACACATGAATCAAGTGTTAATATATGCTTAGAATTATCACAAATAACTTTATTAATGACTGTGTGTAGAGTGCCTACAGGGGACTATTGAGCAGACCCAAAAAAAGAGATTGCTTAAGTTTACATGTTGTTTCGATTATAAATATATAGAGTATATTTATAAATATTTTAATATAGTTTTAATAAATTAATAATAATATTCTACTCATTTTTGGGATATATTTGAGTGATTCAAGGTTAATTAGAAGACTAACTATGTGTCACAATCATAAACATGTTTTAAGAAACCAAAAAGTGGTTTATAATAATCCACCAGTCCAAATCATTCAAAATTAGTATAAATGACTTTTATACCATTTTATATATGAATAAATGTTTTATAATATATAAAAATTATTAGATCACATTAATTTTATGATTGAGTCTTTGATAGGCCTAGAACAAGTCTTAAGGTTTAAGAAGAGAGATTTGTTTATTTTTGTTCAGTTGATTGATTCAAATCATTAAAAGAAGACTTACTCAGATTGTAAGAACATTATAAAGAACTTGAAAATATAAACTGAATTCATTAAGGTTTGAAATAATCCAAGGTGTTTTTGAGAGACAAAATTAGGCCCAAGTTCTTTTATAAAGAACAAGATCTATTGCTAGGATAATCCCTTTTGGAAACCAATAGAGTTATTGGTTTCCCATCATCCTAAATAGTATACAATATCTAAAGGAGTCATTAAATGACTATAGATATTAATTTAAACCTAAACCACCTTTTTATTAAGGCCTAATTAACCTCACATAGTCTTGAAATAGTATTTTGGATATAGTCAAGTTATTGATAATTTAATGATCTAATTGGTATTTGAAATTGTATGAGATCACTTCTATCAATTCAAAGAAAATAATCATTATCTTAGTGGATATCATATATTTATAAATGATTTAGTCAAGTATATAAAGTATAAAGTGACAACCCTATTAAGAGTTGAAAGCTCATTTTTTAAAGCAAAAGAGAGCTTATTTCTACATCAATTGTCCTTAGATTTACACTTGGATGCAAAATATAATATTTGGACACATTTTGGTCTTCAAATGATGGCTCTTGGGGAGGTAATTATTGTCTCTATTATAGCTCAAAGACTGACTTATATTTTCTAAATTTGGGGAAGTTTGTAAATAGATGAGTAATGGATTGTGATTTGATGATGGGCTCTTTGGAATATACTCATCTAATATGGACTTAACAAAGACTAGTTGTGGGTCTAAGATGGTAACTATAATATGCCTAATTGTAGTTGCACAACCTTGTTGAGATAATGGGATACCAGATTTAGAAGGAAAATGGGAATGGCATAGAATGGTAATCCTTAGGCATTGTGGATCTTGGTTTCTAATGCAGGCCAAAGGAGGAAGACCTAGAATGGTAATTCTTGGGCATTGTAGAGTTTGGTTGCTAACATAGAATAAAGGAGGAGGGAATAAAATGATAATCCTTGGGTTTTATGGAGCATGGTTTATAATTCATGATAAAGGATAAGGGCATAAAATGGTAATATTTAGGTGTTATAGATCTTAGTTGCAAACACATGCTAAAGTAGGAGGGCCTATAATGGTAATCTTTGGGTAATGCAGAGCTTGGTTGCTAATCCAAGCCAAAGGAAGAGGGCATAGAATGGTAATCCTTAGGAATTAAAGAGCTTGGTTATTAATGTAGGATAAAGGAAGAGGGAAAGGAATGGTAATCCTTGGGTGCTATGGATCTTGGTTACTAACACAAGACAAAGGAGGAGGGCTTGGAATCATAATTCTTGGTTGTTATAGATTTTGGTTTCTAATAAATGCTAAAGGAGGATTATTGACATAATTAGGGAATTAGGTATCATTATTAGATAAATTATCCCTAAAAGGATGAATTTGGTACTTTAAATATCTCAAAAAAGGGTTGCCTTGACATATGAAAATTGACATGGCTAGGTTTAAAAATTAGAAATTAGCCCACTAAGGGTAGTCCTAGTCTATAAAAATGGTGTTAAAATTTGTATTGGTTACACAATTAAATTGGTATAGGTCTAGGTCATATTTGGTTTGATTTTTATAGTAAAAAATGGGTAAAATATGAATCTAGTTGGATTGGAATATGGTTTAAAAACAAATCCTGATTTGGCATGATTTGCCAAGTTGGTTGAAATATTTGATGCTTAGAAAAGGTCTAGTTTTGAACATGGTAAATTTGGACATGAAACTTGGCATTGGTATTGGTAAATTGAAATTAGTCTTGAAAAAAAATATTGGTTAGTAATTTTCAATAAAACTTGATCTAGGCACTTGAAATAGGTCTTGGTACATAACATAGGATAGGCATGCAAATTTGAAGAACTCTAAAGTTTAAGGATCTTGATTTGAAAAAAATGGCACACTTCATCTCTTAAAAAAGGTATTTAAAAATCAAACTAAAAATTAATCCAAGTTACAAAATCTAAAGATAGAAAGGAGAACCACCTAATCTCAATTTGTAAGCAGGACTCAAGCATAAACCAATTGTTTTAAATCTAAATTTCAAAAGATAGATTTTGAATGAAAATTTGAAAGACTTGGATTTTTAAATGAATAATGCCCTAAAATAAAATGGGCATCATAACAATGATTTTAGAACCAAAATATATGAATGGGTTTTAAACTTGGTTTCAAATAAGGCAAGCATTTTGGAATAAAATCGACAGTGTAAAAATGCTCCTTTGAACAAGGGTACAAAAGTGGTTTTTGAAATATCAAGCTAAGGCAAAATATTTGATTGATTTCGATAGCATAAAACCTCTTGGTTTAAAGTGGTGTGTAAAAGATGCCTTTTTTTTAAGGTTTTGACTCATTTTGACCTTGTTATACCAACAAATTTAGACCCAAAAGTAAATGCTAGTAAAATAAATAAAAAACACCTAAGTGCATGTCCTAACTTAAAACTGACAAGATGTGCATAGCTACTACCAAAGTTTTCATTGATATACTAGTATTGAAAGGAATTATGCATTAATCCATAGAGTAAATATTGAATGTAGGTAGTGTTTTTTAGTCCCTCTTATGTTTCCCAAGAATTAGTGCATGGCAAAGAACTTGGAGTGGTGAAGTACTTAGCATTTGGCAAGCTATTTCATATCAAAGTGGGGTTTACTAAAATATACAATTTTTGAAATGATCTAAATGGTCCCAAGTATGGATAAAATAATGGACCATCACATAAATTAGATTCAAATTGGATAACTTCTTATGTAAAGGTTTATTCCTTTGCATAATGACTTTAGCCATCTACTTCTTAGTGAAGTCTGATGTTTAGTGTGAACTGATCTAAGTTCTCATTAGAATAATAAGGTTAACCTCTCATCCAGTGTTAAATTCTAGTATCATGTGCCCAATTTATATACCCCATCATGGAGTGGGGTTGGTAAGATGATTAGAGATTAAAACCAAGGCCTATGCACACCTAAAGAACTTGGGAGGTGGCATTGAACTCCATCCCACCAAACAATGCAAAAAAATAAACAAATGAAAATTAGAAGAAACTTAGGGTCATTTTTGGATTACCCAAATTACTCAGATATTTGGGAGAGCATACATGAATTTTATATTATTCTAGACTCAACCAAAAAAGGCAACAAATAAGGTTCTTTTGATCACACAAGTTCCTTAAAGGGGATGGGGAGAGAGCATACACGTGAGGTTTGTTTTGCCCAAAAAAATTAATCTAAAAAATGGAAACTAATTTAAAAAATAATAAATAAAAAAAGTAAAATATATTAAAAGCACTAATCTAAGTTTATTGTTTGTTTTAAAGCACCAAACTAGATGTGAATGAAATTTTGGCCCATTAGATTTGTTATTTTCTCTTGTAAACTTGAAA
Source organism: Torreya grandis (assembly GCA_037957365.1). Classification (NCBI taxonomy): domain Eukaryota; kingdom Viridiplantae; phylum Streptophyta; class Pinopsida; order Cupressales; family Taxaceae; genus Torreya; species Torreya grandis. The sequence continues at coordinate 52,428 of JARHVA010010440.1, read as the reverse complement.
TACAAAAGGCAAAAGTTGCTAGGTAAAATTTTAAGCACCAAAACATAAATGTGAATGAAATTTTGAAGTGTTTAAACCTCCTTTTATTCACTTAGTTTCCTATGAAAAAATGTTAGGGGGTTCAATTATTTTTATGTAAAAGAGTTAACCAACAAGTAAATTTTAACTTTGAGCTCTTGGGTTTTATTTTACATAGAGTCAAATCACTGATTTCTTAACAAAGTGAAGTCATCAACTTCTCAACAGAGAGAAATCACCATTTTCCTATGGAATTAGAACATAAAAAATTTATATTTGATAATTTCATCATTATTTAAGTGCAAATTCACCAATTATGATCCATAAACTTAAGAAAAATACAATTACATATATTGATTTTTCTTTATAATAAAAAAATTACATAATTAATTTAATATTTAACTTGAAAATAAACTTTTAACAATAATTTTACAAGAAGAAATCAAAAAATTCAACCACATAATTGATTACAGAGTTTGGCACAATGGCCTATGTCTCTGAGTCCTTTATCGATCGATATATTAAGAAAAATTCTTGAAAATACTTACAAAACATTTTAAAAATGAAATTTAATCAACTATAAAGTTGATCCTCGAGCAAAAACACCATGTCTCTTTTTGGACTTTTCTCCAATTCTGCCTCTAACTCCTTTTGCAAGTCGCATAAGCTTCTTTTCTTTAGACTTTAGCTATGGCTGCTTAGATTTTTTTATGATTTATAAATGTAATGTCTTGGCTTTATATAGTCATTTAGTCTTGTATCCCAAGTGGTTAGGCATTATCATTTTACCAGATAGTTCACGAGTTTAAAACCTATTGGCATAGTTTTTGGGATTATTCATTATCTCATATTTGGGAGGTGGCATGATTTTGGGTGTTTTAAATAGTCTTGAAAGACTATTTTAAAATTGATGACAAGGCATTTATCCCACATTTGTCATGGATCTCCATCTTGAGTCTTTAATTAAACTCTCTCCTACCATTACACTTGGTCTTTGGACCATTTTGGATGTTGATTTGTCCACGTGCATTGAGCTCAATTAGGGATTCATGGTAAACTTGGATCATGGTATTTCATTGGTGACGTATGGAAAATAGGATCAATAGTCTATGTTGGGATTGACCCAACTTGGCATGGAATCTTTGGTTGATTATGTGGCTTAGTCCCCCATTCCAAACTTGGCATGCTTCATGGCATTTGATTCAGTTGGTAACTATATCCATGGAAAACTTGTGGAATTCAATGGAAAATACATGGTAATATGATGATGCTTCGTGTTGAGCTGGGAACTTTATCGTGTCATGATCACTGAACATCTAGGGTAAATTTATACCTAGGTCATGTTGTATTCCATTCAACCCATTTGGGGTAATTATTATCCCCATTCATATTAAGTTAGATCCCCATCTAGGTTGGTTGGCTTGGGCTCAGGCTTTAGCACTCTAAATTAGGTCAGCATCCAAACTTGTCTCCTTCGTGGATACCCTATCTTGGTCTTGATTGGGTGTTGGGATTTCCACCCCAACTTAGGCTCTATCCAACTTGAGTTGTCATGAATATAGATAATGGATAATATTATGGTGGAAAGCCATGTGCTAGCTTGAGGACTCACCGCATGGACCACTCTCCAATCACCACTTATCATCATCCAAATGGAGGTTCCAACCAAACCAAATTTTTTATGCCGGTCAAAGATGAATCAAAAACCAAACTTAATTAAATTACTACCACATGTCTCTTTCAAATTACCCTATGCCACCTTTTACCCTATTTGATCTTTGACACATGACATCTTGCACATACGGGCTTGAAATAGACCCATTCAAATTATGTCATAAAGCTATCAATGAGCTCTACGCCATGACATTGATCATTCCATAATTTGGTGATTTCTTTTCTGGAGCCTATATGGATCCACCTAGACCAATCCTCCCCACTACGAAGGATTTTTGTCCTCAAAAAGCTAATATTGGACCTAGTACTCCATATGAGGATCTTTTCATGGTTTTACCTTTGATGATCATTGAAGATATTTCATCGAGTCTTCAGATCTAGAAATATGAAAATGTTGCATGTCACTTGGTGTTATAAAAATCACCATTTTACAATTTCATTCTTAGGGTTTTACTTAGAAACATAATTTTACAAACATTTCCCTTCTTAGGTCTTTACAAACACTGTAATGATTACAAACATTGCCCATACTTAGGTCTTACAAATATGCATACCTATTTACACATTCTAAAACATATAGATTAAAAAAATATAACCTATCTTCTAAATTGTTCCTGATGCTTCTCATGATGGCATCTTCATGTTGCGCTATAGTGTTCCTATCTACAACATAAATAAGTAAAACAACACTAAAGGCACCATTTACCTATAATAGTTACTACCGATGTGCTTGCATGAGATATTATATCCTATCTTTTACAATGTTATACTAATTTTCCTTCTTGGAAAAATTTGCCTTTCTTAGAGAAAAATATGGTTTACCTAGGAATAATGACATTAAATTTAAGTGTAACCACATCTAATCCAAATTCATCTATAAATTTGGGGGTAATTTTAAACCCTATTTTACATGTTTTACTTACACATACATTACTACCATCATTCATTCTATCTATAGAATATGGTTGGAGATGTGGCTTAGTTTCCAAACCTAGGGTTTCAACATCTTCTAAGATTAGATTCTTCTGATAATGTTTATCAAAGATAGCATCTATCTTATAATGTTTAACTATTATTCTTTTAAATAAGTGTTGCTTATCTTTCTAGGGTGATAGTCTCTGAATTGTCAGCTTCTCATTGACTATCATTTTCCTCATTGATGGTCTTTGGTTTTGATTAATAAGTCTCTATTTATTACCTAATTGAAGTTATATTTATAACCTTTTCTTAAGGTTGTGGATAACTTTTATTATCTTCTTTCAACATTTTCCCCTTCGCATTGAATTAAAAACCCAACTTCATGTCTTGTTTAGGTAATCTTTTTGTCAGTCTTCTTCTTAACATGTCTCTTGAGCATATTTTTAGGACTTCTTGGGCATAATAAAAAAATACATTCTAGTATTTAATTTTTGCATACCTTGATGAGTCATGTGAAGATTCTTCATCCAATGTAACTATTGCATGTTCAGAGAGAACTTCTTCTAGCTCTTTGGAATGTTCTAGCTTACTGCTTGAGTAATCATTCAACTCAACTTCTTGGGAAATTTTCCCTTCTCCTCCATATCCTAATCTTACATGGAGTGGTCTCTTTACCACTTTGATAGGCTAGATAATTCCTTGACCATTAATTCCAAGGCCTTTTCCTTCAAATCCCATTTTAGCTAGCAGTTTAGATCCTATTTGCTTTGTGTGATTTTCAAATGTATCAACACATGAGCCTTATAAATGTTTATGATTAGCACATTTAGTATCCCTAACATTGTTAATATATACAAAGAGTTGATTTCATTATCTTCATCTTTGGAATGTACATCAGAAGATACATTAATAATCAAAGCATTATTTGCTTCTGAACTTACAACATCATTTTCATTGATAGGACTTATAGGAGTATACAAATTAGAGGAATCATTGTTATAACCAAAATATACCTTATTTTCTTGACTTAATCTAAACTAAACCTCATAGGTATGATTGGTCATTAGTTATATTCCTTATTTTGAAGTAATGTTTTTAGCATGCCGAGATGTGAGATAATAATTACCCAGAGTAATCTCGTTAGCTTTTCCTAGAACTATGTCAAGAGCTACTTGATCAAAGAATAGCCCTCCAATGCCAAAATGTAGGATACCACAATGAGTCACATGCCAATGTACTATGCCAATAGTTCCTCTAAATGTCTTAATATGGGGCAATGGAAGATTTTTTACCCTTAGATGTTTGTGAGACTTTAAGTGATATATTTGGCTCCAAAACTCTAGTTAAAATAGATCTACATGAACTTCCCTTTAGTAATAGCAATGTAGTTCTACCTTTGAATTTCCTTGGAGAGTAGCATAATATCTAACACTTCCATTGGTAATATTTATCACATTAGAGACTATAGAGTTGTTTGATGATGTACTGTTGGTCGAATTGATTGACCACTACTAGACTTGGCTAGTGCCTTGCCTCTCTCCTCATTTTATCTTTTAAACCATATCAAAGCTTGACTAGGATATAATATCCAATATTGCTCAGTAATATGACCTCTTCGAATATAATGTTTGAAAGTCTCTAAATCTCCATACATATTTTTCCTCTATCGACATTCTTATTGTAGTTCTACCCATAGTGTATCAATGCTTTGTTGGAGCTTTTCAATTTTTTTCTCTTGTCTTTGCTCTGCCACTTATAGATATTTATATTAGGATTGTAGGTATTACATTATCATAGTGATAATGGTATTAAATAAAAAATTAATTTGTGTTAGCATTAGATCCATTATTTTTCAATAACTAAATTTAGCTAAAAATAAAAACCACAATTTCACTTATAAACTTGGCTTTGATACCAAACTGGTCCACAAATGTAAGAAACATACAATTACATGTATTGATTTTGCTTTAAAATAAAATTTTTATGGAATCCATTTAATATTCAACTTGAAAATGAATTTTTAACAACAATTTTTCAAGAAGACATCAAAAAATTCAACCATGTAACTGATTACAGAGTTTGAGATAATGGCCTACATGTCTGGGTCCTTTATCGATTGATATATTAATAAAAATGCTTGAAAATACTTACCAAACATTTTAAAAATTAAATTTAATCAACTAAAAAGTTGATCCTCAAGCAAAAACACCATAAGTCTCTTTTTGAACTTTTCACCAATTCTACCTCTAACTCCTTTTGTAAGTCACATAAGCTTCTTTGCTTTAGCTTTTAGCTATGGTTGCTTAGCTTTTTTGATGCTTTAAAAATGCAATGCCTTGGATTTATATATAAATTTAGTCCCACAACCCAAGTGGTTGGGCCTTATCCTTTTACTAGATAGGTCATGGGTTCAAAACTCGTTGGCATAGTTTTTGGGATTATTCATTATCCCACATTTGGGTTTTTAAAATAGTCTTGAAAGACTATTTTGAAAATGATGATAAATAATTTATCCCACATTCACCATGGATCTCCATAATGAGTATTTAATTAGACTCTCTCATACCATTTCACTTGGTCTTCAAACCATTTTAGATGTTGCCTTATCCATGTATATTGAGATCGATTGGAGATTCGTCTGAATCCATGGTAAACTTGGATCATGGTATTTCATCGGTGACTCATGGAAAATAGGTTTGACAGTCTATGTTGGGATTGACCCAAATTGGAATGTAATATTTATTTGATTATGTGGCTTAGTCCCCCATTCCAAACTTGGCATTCTTTGTGGTATTTTATTCAATTAGTGACTATATCTATGGAAAGCTTGTGGCATTCGATGAAAAATATATGGTAACATGATTATGCTTCATGTTGAGCTGGGAACCCAATTGTGTTGTGGTTACTTGTAATCTAAGGTAAACTTAGACTCAAATCATGTTAGACTGCATTCAACCCATTTAGGGTAATTATTCTCCCCATCCATGTTGGCTGGCTCAGGCTTAGGCTTTGACACTCCAACTTGGGTCAGCATCCCAACTTATCTCCTTCATGAATACCCCAAATTGAGATCCATCCAAATATAATTGACATGAATATAGATAATGGAGAATATTATGGTGGCAATCCATATGGTGGCTTGAGGACCCACCACATGGACCACTCTCCACTCACCACTTGTCATCATCCAACTGGAGGTTCCATCCAAACAATTTTTTTTACATCGATCAAAGATGAATAAAAAACCAAACTTAATGAACTTGACACCACATGTCATTACCACATCACCCTAATCTACCTTTTGCCTTGTTTGATTTTTGATGCACAATATCTTACACATACGGGCTTAAAATCAACCTATTCAAATTGTGCCAAAAAGGTCTCGATGAGCTCTACACCATGACATTGATCATTCCACAATTTGGAAATTTATTTTCTAGAGCATATATGGATCCACCTGGATCAAATTAGGTTAGGTAAAGTCACTATTTAGGTATAAAAATATAGTGAAATCACTAAAATCATGAGAAAAATTACTTGGTGAAGTTGCCAAAATGCAGGTTTAAGACCACCATTTTCATTATCGAAATCGATGTTTATATAAAGGATGATTCATTACATGTTAATGTTGATAATTTCACAATATATTAATGTCACCATTTTATGTGAATTCACCAATGTGAAGTAAATATTTTATATAAAACAAAAAATCACAAAATAAAGGGCAAAACAAGTAAAAGCACCTTTTAGTAGGGTAAAGTCATTGATTAGTAACTAAATAAAATGAAATGAAATTTGGTCATAAAATTTAAAACTTGAAGTTATGAGTGATATTTTAAATAATTTTGAATGTTTCACATCACTAATTTGGTCCATGTGGGGTGCATTGTTGCACTGAACATGCCATTATGTATAATTAAGAATCCAAAGATCCAAATTTCATTAGTTTATTATTAGTGAATCAAAATAGAATTGAAATATAAAAATTAAATAGAAACTAAACCACTCCTACCTAAGTATTTAGTTGAGATTAACACAATGAATTTTTTTACAAATACATTATAAAACATAAAACTATGTTATCTCCCTTGTCAAAACTAGTGTTTAGTTGCTAGCATAGAGGATGTTCATGCTCAGCTTGTGGGTAATAAAGAATTTCATCAATGTAATTTCCATTTTAGAATCACTTATATAAGACCACATGAGGCTTGGCTTGGTGAAACTTCTCTTTAACCAATCTAACATTATAACATTACACAATAAATCTTGTTTAGATAGGGGCAATAGCACTTGAATTTATAGGTCCTAAAACTAACTCTAACTCAAGTGAAGTTAGGTTTAATTTTGACCTTGGTTGGGTCTAGGTTAACCTTTGTCAAGTTTAGGTTAGCCTTGGGTTGGGTCAAAGCAATTATGAATGCTTGACAACTCATAGAAGATATTTATGAGGTTTGACAACTCATAAAAGGTATTTATGAGGTGTGACTCACTTTTTATTTAAATTTTAGTCATTTATAAAAGTTATTATTGATTCCTTTGATTTTGACCACATCTTTATTGAAAAATTCTGTTATAATAAAATTTTATTCCCTAATTGAACTTGGAATTTTTAGTTAACTAACTAATGGAATTTGCTTGTTTAATTAATCATGCTTAGGGTTATTGGTATTTAGGAATTATTTTAATGTCTTGCATTGATAGATCAAAAGGCCAATTTGTCAATTTTCTAGATAATAATTTAAATGGGGTTAATTCCATGATAGATTAGCATTACATACAGAGTAATAACCCAAATAAAGAATCCTCAATGTGATTTTATATAGTTATATCCCATGCATGGATGAATTTGGGCATTTTAATTATTTCTAGGTTTAATTTGCATCGTTTGGTAGAAATCAATTTGAAGTCTAGTTTTAAGCATAGATGTGGATGCAATGGGGTGTCTATAGGTAGACCTTTGGCATGTAAAAATAAAATTCCTTAAAAGAATAATCATTGCATGAAATTCAATAATAAGAGAGAATTAAATTAAATTCATAGATTACAACACTTTCCAAGATAAAAGTAGCACAAAAATACTATGAAATAAGAACAAAAAAGTGAAATCTCAAAAATAATAGATAAAACAAGGAATTAAAAGGTGAAAATTCATAAATGCATTCCATGGAGAGTGTAAATTATCTCTAAATGAGAGAAAATATATTGAATACCAATTAAATCTAAGTAAAATATAGTATATGAAAGTGATACTTATACATGGTCTATCATATGTAAAGACTAAAAATTTTATGGAGGTTTTTGTCTTGATGTTTTTTATCACTTAATATATATAAATATTCTTTTCTCAAGGTGACCTACTATAAAATTAGTTATCATACATTTATTAATCGAGTCTATTATTTTTCCTACTCTATTTGTTCAGATATTATTGGTTAAAATTAATAAGGGTGCCATGTGCCAAATCCCTGCAAGGTTCATAATAAAATTAATTGTGATCTAAGAACCTTATAAAAAATTGTATTTTTTTGAAAAAAAAAATTAATTTTTTTATGTAGATGTAATTGGTGTAAATCCAAACTTATTTTCATGAACATTATTGATAATAAGAATTCATTGATTAGATTCAAAACAAGAACTCATTATATATGCCAAAGAACATGACATGTGATTCTTTAGTGTCTTTTCAACCTAGAGTGGTTTTGATATAACAATATTACTTTGTGTATAGATATGGGGATTTGCAAACTCATGAAATATCCATATACACATTATTCAAAAAAATTCAAATTTAAAAGTATGGCTCAAGCAAAGAACAAATATTTTAAAAAGGCCTTTATTTGAACATATATGAAACAATATTATTCCATTAATTTGTTAAAATAACATTTTACTTATTTAATATATTTGAAAATAACAATAAAGATAAACAATAACAAATACAAATTATTCTTCAGATGTCACAAATGTTTCCAAACTAGCCATTTGGTAAATGATTGTCCTTCCCTCAAACATAAAAATAAGAATTCTTGGTGAAAGGAAGATGGCATTGAACAAATTATTTTATAAGATTTAGTTGAAAGAGAATAAAGTAGCATGGCTCTTGATCTAGTTTCAAAAATACAAGTGAAAGATCTAAGTGTATAGTCAAAGGAAGAACAAGGGAAGAAACTAGATTCAAGAAGTTTCACAATTGATGTTGAGGACAATCATATGGTTCGCACCCCTTCAAATAAAATACAATCTACCATTCTAGAAAAATAACTATAAAAAAAACATTCATCAACATCAACCAAAACAAATGACTTACTTGAAATCTCCATTCCATTTCTACCAAACTTTGGGGGAGGTGGAAATTGGACCATTGTGTGTAACAAAAGAGGAACTAAAAGTAATAAATAAATGGATCCTTTAAAAATGACCCTTATATCCCAAAAATAAAATGTATAGCTTGGGTCATATATTTTTTTTGTTTCTTATCTCTCCAGAAATTGAGTTGTTGTTGACATTTTTTGTTGTTTTGGACAACCTTTGATTTTCTTCTACAGGCTATGTAGTTCCATCTAGATGTGTTGTCCATCCCTGTTTGCTTTTTCTATAGGGTAGGGTCCCTTTTCAAAACCCAATTTTACCAATATAAAAAATAAATACAATTTATTCAAAATTATATTAAATGGAAAAAAATAAATGTAACTTTATTAAAATTAGACAAAATAAAGTTCAAAGCCATAATTTGATTTCAAAATGGGTAAATAAATTTAGAGACTTATTTTGAAGATTTTTTTTTTCAATTTGTTACTATAGTTAATATCTATCAACTTATTATTGTTCCAATACAATTTCATAGTATATTTTTAATTTATATTTAGTATATTATAATACAATAATATAATCTTATAGAATTATTTTAATTTAGAGTGTATATTCATATCCTTGTTCAATTTTTTGTTTTACATAACAAATATTATTAATTAAAATAATGTATTATATTTAATATTTAAATACATATTTTGATAGATTTCAAGGTTTGTGGGACTCTTCCCCAATCAAAATTAGAATGTGAAAGATGATAGGCCTATCTTGAGGAAATAATTTCCTCAAGGCATCTGACCAAATAAAAAAACCCACTTAAAACAAACTAATTATATTATATTATCATAACATCCATATATAACATTAAACTATAATAGCATTAGATAGTAGTTTAAGAACATCAAGAAAATACCAACTAACAAAAAATAATTACCACAAACTATTAACCTAGAATAATGAGGGGCTTGCCACCCCATCTCACACTTAATAATTTAATGTCCAGGAGTTGCCTATCAGATTCCAATGGTTGAATCTACACCTCCAATTTGATCAAATACACAACTTCCTCCAAACGCCTTGATATCACCCCATAAAATGCACTTGACACCTTCACTTTGAGCCTGCCACCATAATGCACCACCCTGTCTGAGAAGGAATACCCTGCTGACACTAAGACTATCTTACCAACCCAACTGGGCACCAAAAAATTTCCTTTAAAAAGGCCATGAATAAGGAATTTCACCACCTCAATGTGAGAAAGGGTTATATAGGCCACTCTCCAAATTTACATCTCAAAAAAATGGATTTGAGCTCAAATAAATCTAGAAAAAACAATCTTTTCTCTATTTCTAACCCCTTTTCTACCCATCAAACCCCATCCAAATCATTAAGAAAAATAAGGAGAATAATGAAGCACTCTTCCAAAGCCATAAAAATTGGGACTAGAATATATCCAAACCCATATTTAATAGAATATGATAGCTCCTTAAATAGGTTTGAATCAACTAGCTCCATCGTCAAGAGGAGACTTAATCTAAATTCTGGCATGATGAGGAATTCCAACATCTTTGTCACCTTACCTTTGTCAAAAACCAACATGAGGAGATTTCTAAAAAAAAGTGATAATAACTATGAGTTAACATGAAAACATAAGTTATGACCAATTTCCTTAACACCCACCATTAAGGAAACTATGTGTGCTACCTCAAATGATGACACCCATGATATATGTTACAACTTACATGAAAAACTGGCTCAAAGAACCCCATTTACCTTTTAGGACTACAACTAAAAACCACTATCCATGTCACTACTTCTACCAATTCTTTCTACACTCCTATACCAACTAGCACCTACAAACTATATTCAACCCAACCATAGTCCAAAACATCCATACCAAACTATATTGTTGTAAAAAAACACCACAATATATATAAGCATGGGATGACATCTCCCATGCTATATATTAATTATTCTTATCATAAAGGTAGATCCCCCAAAACTTCACATACTCCTAAATACTCATCATCATCATTATAAATCAATATTAGCTATCTCATCAAAATCCAACCACCTATCTTTACAATTATCATTGTGATTTATCTCCGCTTGGTCTATCCCTGCATTAGTTGGGAAATCAGCTACCCTGTTTGAATCCTAAAATAAATGTGATCCTTTCCATTCTTTGATTTGGTTGAGAAGCTACCATGCCTTTGCCATAATATTATTAATGTTTTTTTCTTTGTATTTTTTGTTATTTAAATATTGATTCACTACCAATAAATCACCTTATATGATTAGAAAGTCTATAACACAATGTAAAACTAATTCCAGGCCAAAAGTTTGATGGATTTGCTTTGATGAACAAACCAATGCAATATTTCAAAAGTGGCCCCTAGGTTGCCTCTATAAAATCCATCTAAATTGAGTTTTAACCAACCTAGGGGGAGGCTCCCAGATTTCCTCTAATCTACTTCTTTTTTACTTTATTACAAAGGACCCATTAACAAGAGAAACATTTACATATTTCATTTAACTTGTTTTAATTCAAATTTTGATAGGAAAATGACCTAATATATAGAATGAACACTCCAAAAAATATTAATTCTATAAAATTTGTATAAGCATGTGTAAATATTTGTGGAGGCTACTAATAATTATTTTTTGTTTGAAATACTTTTTATTTATTAATTTATTTTTTTATAAAGAGATAACCTACATATTGATCTAGTATATTAAGACAAGGGTAGTATAATGAAAATATAGTATTACTAAAGCACAAGAAAATTATTGTATTTTCATATAAGGAAACCCTCAACTAATGATGATGAACACATTTTAAACAAATTTATTGAAGTAATTACTACTCTGAAATGAAATTATAGTGTTTCTATGTTAGTAAATCTAGCTAAAAAATAGTGCCTTGCATAAAAAATAATAAGACTAAGAAAAACACTATCACACACAACCATTTATAGCTAAAACAATAGTGCCTAGTTGCCTAAGGTTTTAGATTTGGCTTTTAAGGTTAATTTTCCTCATCTAAATTCTATTGAAGGCAATTGATTTATAAACTCATCTATGAACAACTCTTTAAGAACCAAAACATATCTTTTAGATATAGCCTTGATTTTGAATATGCCATAATATTTTCACCACATGAAGACACTATTTACAATTTGTTGTATTCTCAAAGAGCACCCCTTTCCTATCATCATGAAACAAAAATGATCATTATAACTCTTTTAAATTTTAAAAAATAAATCACGTTGACTGTACTTATTGGTTGTGCATTCAATAAAATTGAAAAAAATGAATTACACATAAATCAAAGAATATAAACTCATCATATAAAACCAATAGTCCATCATATACTCAAAAAGAATAATCATATAAATTGAATGTGTCAACGACTAAATCAAAATCATATATACAATATGAATCATCAATATCCATGTGGTAAAAATATAATATACATAATAAATCAATGAGTCACATCTAACTTTGGCTATTTGAAGGTGGTGGTGGCTTCTGTGGTGCATGCATTAAATGTGTGGATGTATTAGACCTAAAGGATGCCTAATATTGACTTCTCTCCCTATATGACGGATCTTTTTGACATGTTAGAACAACATTCTCATATAGTGACCTCTAATACTATTCCTCTCAAGCAATATATGATATCTAGTTTGGTACCTAACCTAGGCCTTATGCCAGTAATAATATTTGAGAAACATCTCTCTCCATGTTTATCAACTAGGACTTAGTGTTTCCATGTTCAAATAGTACCTGAGACTATGAAAATTGAACATGAGGAGCTACCAACTATGTAACCTACCCTTGCATGGTGATAATATGTGTGCAATGTTGTGCCACTAGCCTATATAAGGGGATAATATAGGCATTGTGCTAGGTGAGTTGCACATGAATAATGGTCATATAGGTCACATAGGTCCTCAAATTATAAATCTATATTAGATGATTGGTCTTCTATGAGAATTATGTAGCTATTGGGCCATGAGTACTAGCTATTTATGACTACAAACCAACTACCCATCTCTTTAGACCAATAATATCACTTGTCTTAGCTGATATATCCACTTGTAAACTATCAATAAGTATCTAATAATTATTTGATCTCATTGGTGTTGAAGGTCCTTCCTAATTTCCTCCCTATAACTATCTAATCAATGTAATAGGAACCTATCCTCCTCAACCACTATCACCTACTTGTACATGTTCACCTCATCCATATCCATCTCTCCTATCTCTATCCCCATCTAATAATATACTCATCCTCTACCTCAGCCATGGGCCTACTATTTCCTTCAATTGTCATCTCCACCCCAACCAAACACTACCTAATAAATTTGATTGGCTAATCTCAGGGAACATCCTATAGGTTGAGTCAATCTATGGGGTAATTTTTGTGCCCACCATCCATCATAATTTTTCTATAACACAAGTATCTAATATCATCATTTGATAATACCAAGACATTATAGCTTAGTAATCAAAATATATGGTAGACACTACACATGTAGTAATGCACTTACCCCATAACAAACTTTCTCTAGTAACTCATGCAAATGCATGAGGGACCTATGGAATTCTTTGATGATGAAATAACTAGTGAAGGAACCTATAAGTATGATATACATCTACTAATACCTATTATCACCCAACAATGTAACACTCTATCATCATAAAATCTCTATAATCCCCATCCTTCATCAATCCCCATTAAGTTCCTCTATATGGCATTATAGTAATATGAGACACTGTTAAATAATTAAGGGCTCATATATATTAAGGTAAATCTCTTGCATTTCCTCTTTATCCACCTATAATAATCTCCTAACCATAAACTATGGGCTTGTCAGGTGCTTGTTTCTAGCATCTCCCAAGAGGCCTTTCAATGGCCAAATGCTTAGAGGCCCAAATCTATAATAGTGTCATAATAATAATAATAATAATAATAATAATAATAATAATAATAATTATAGATCCAGAAGAATCTAGGTGTAGATACTTGTATAACTAGGTCAATACTGCTATCCCTAGAGTAAATACTCACTAGTGTTCCACCATGTTCAAAACCAAGCACCCTAGTCTAATATGAAAATATCATCCATTATTAATAAGTAGTAGGATGTCACTGTTAATATCCACCAATGTCATGATCAGTTGATCCATCATCTTAGGATAATATCATCAATATATGTTTAGCTACCCCTAATATAACTTATAAATGACATGGACCACTAAATGCATTACCATAGTACTTTATGACTAGGATTATTAGTAGAGTCTTTCACCCCTAATCAAGATCTTTTAGATCTTCCTAACATCCTTTAGGGTAATAGTCATTTCCCCTCTGACAAAATGAAATGTGTTAGTATCACTATATTGGTACTCAACCAAGGTAGTAATTAGGTCTTTATTAGTACAAATTGGTGGCATATGTTCCATGTGGTATAGGCTAACTAGATGTAATACACCAAAACTCACATCATCTAGAGTGTGTATATCCATCAACACTACCAAACATTAGCCACGTGACTCAATCTAAGGTAACACATCCTACACATCATAAAGCAAGTTAGCCTAACTATATTATCCATATAAATACTCATGTAATTAACTCATTATCACTTATTATTTTAATAACTTATCTTTTGCTCGTATTTAACTAAAATCACCTCTCTCCATAAATTTAAATTTACCATGCTCACATTTTCATTTTTGAATCCATGTCTTCATTCTTTCCACCTAAAAATGAACTTGCCTCTCACAAATTCAAATTTATGTTTCTACTATCAAATTCACATTTTAAAAACTAATATATAGTATTTTGCATTCTTCAAAAACCTACTTTTTTTTAATCCTGAATTTGTATTTTGCATTTCCAAAGCTATGACCTTAATCTCAATATCATGTTTCTTTGTTAGAATGTTACTTACCCAAACCATATAGAAATCATATTTACCTCTAGTTAATTCATAATTTTCAAATGCAAAAATATTTTTTTCCATAGCGAAGTCATTATGCACAAAACATGACTTCAAATCATTTTACTTAACACCCTAATAAGTGTAAATTAAATGAACAAAATTAGAATTAAGAGTACCTACTAGGTTTTTGAAGTCCTCTAGTATGTATTACTCATACATCGTCTCTCTACAATGTCAATCATAGAGGATACCAACCATCTCTCTATCATTAATCTCATGGACTATAACACAATTTCCCCAAAGGCTAGGGTAGCAATGACTTGGTTTTACTGTTACATTTCATATTTACCCCCTATTTTTACTACCTCAAGACTTATAATTCATTTATCATGTCTATTTGGTACTATATTCATCCTATTTTTCATGTTTTCATCCAAGATAATCTCATCATTATTCCATTACCATCCTTATCCCAATACCTATAACTATTAACCTCATCTTAACATGTCATTATCTTTGTTTCTTTGAACTTTCCCATCTAAGTTACTTTTAGGGAGAACTAAATTAGCCTAAGGTATATTAAACATATGTAGGCAATAATAAATAACTTGACATACTTGAGGTCAACTTAGATGCCCTATTCACTTCTTCCCCTTCTTCCCCTTAGTTACTCAATTCTTATAATTTTCCTCCACATTATGGAATTTTATTACCAATCACTATATGCTTTGAGTTACACTAATTTAATCATCAATGAAAGTCTCATTTTTAGAGTTATAAATCTCTAGGCATAACTCCTTACATGGATATGTATAAAGTTAATAACTCTTATCATCACTCATTAAATTTCACTTTTGGTCTATAGGTCTCCCTATAATGGGTCCTTTTCTAGGACACAAAAATCTTGTGGACAACTATCCATTTTTGTATACAACTCTCTCTAGCATGTGTCTTTGCTTAGAATATGTCTACAGTTTATGACCCATGATTCCAATTTTCCCGTATCTTTATGTGATGAGTAATTTCCTAGGATACATCTAAAATTTTCAACTAAACACCATTTTTTACTCACATCTCTCCTTGGTATGCGTCCTTACCTAAGATACATCTCAATCTTGTAGTTAATCATCCCATTTTTCTAGTAGCTCTCCTTGGTATGTGTCCTTATCTAGGATATGTATAAAGCTTATGTAACATCATATTATTTTTCCTATATCTCTCATAAACATGCATCCTTACTTGGGTGCATCTAAATATTTCAATCATTTATCTTATTTTTCCCATAGCTCTCCTTGGCATGAATCCGTGCTTGGGATACATCTAAAGGTTGTATCCCTTAATCATATTTTTCCCATAATCTCTCCTTGGCATGCATTATTTCTTGGGATACATCTAAATTTCTAACCCATCATTCCATTTTTCCTTTAGCTCTCCTTAGAATGTGTTTAATAATCAATTTTTTCTCATAAATATCCTAATAATGTGTCCCTTGGGATACATTAAATGATTATGGCCCATCATACTATTTTACTCCCATCTCCACCTAGAATGATTCCTTTCTTGGGATACATATAAATCTTGTAGCCCATCATCCTATTTTTCCTATAGCTTTCCCTAAAAAGCATCCTTAGTTGGGATACATATTAAACTTGTAGTGAATCATCCCATTTGTCTCAAATTTATCCTTGACACGTGTCGTTTCTTGAGATATGTCTAAATATTATGGCCCATCATTGATTTTAAAAACTACTCTCCATAGCATGAATATTTACTTGGCATGAATTTAAATCTTGTGGTAAATAATCCAATCCAGGCCTACATCTCTCCTAGCATGTTTCCTTGACTAGGATATGTTTAAATCTAGCATGTTTGTATCATCATCATGTCAAGGTTGCTTCCTATATATGGCACATCTAAAACCATGACACCATAATTTTTATATCCCTCACATATGTTTTCTCTAGGGGTATTGCCTATTGGTGACTCATTACTTTGGTCATTTTCCTTTGTTATCCCATCTCTTACATCCCATCACCTCTTACTCATGTCCATTTTTATGTCATATGCCTCCTTTTATTTAGAGTGGCTATCCATATTGTTTCTCTCTACATGAGCTCTTGAGGGGGCATCATCCAATACCATATATCACCTAACTTACTAACCTGATGACTATATTTCATCTTTAAAAGACCATTACTCTTATTCCAGTTGTAATTCCCTTTCAAAGAGGGGAAAGATGTATACACCTAAATATTTATGCTCCATTATCATGTCTAATTTCATCTAAAATCATGCTAATTTCATCTATTAACAATATCATAATTCATCCTAATATCATATTTTTTAGTCTAATAATTTATAGTCACTATTATAACATCACATACAAACCTTATCCTCATCTCATGATAATTAATTATATTATGACATGTTTATTACACCAAAATTAACCTACTAACACATCATTACATTATTTTAGAATTTTTTCCAATCTCACCTACCCAGCCAAATTATCCTAAAAATCCTCCCACTAATCATCATTTATTATCCTAAAACTCCTCTAAAAACATCTAATCTAACTATATCTTTGCACTATCATTTTTAGGAATTTTAAATTCCTAAATCCTACCAAACTCCACCTACTTATCCTATCATAATCATCATTAAAAATCCTAATAGAATCTAGATAAATTTAAAGCTTTATAGAGATCCACATAACATCTTCTACAAATTTCCAAGGAAGTTTTAATTCATTGCTAATTAATTGCTTAATCTTCCACTAGGTATTTCCAATTCATATAATATTTTTTGATCATTGATTTGATTCCATCCTTGGATCAAATACAACCTTCCATTTTATCCATCACCATATATTTATACTTTCACACCCCCATGCAGCTAAAAACTAAAGATTTTGGTGCAATAATGCTATCAAATTCCCATCATATCTTCATTGTCAAGCATGCTATCCCATCTCCATGGCTGAAACTAATTGAACCGAATCACAACCAAACATTTCAAGCATCCAAAAATAATTATATTTTATCTATTGGGAAATATAATCTATAGTTTTGAGGTATATTGAGCTGCATGATTGAGGTATAATTTCATAATTCAATTGTTATTATGTTGTTATTTATAGATACCTTACCCAATCAGAGGTGTGTTAAAACATGAAATAGTTTTAGGTGATAATGCCTA
Source organism: Torreya grandis (assembly GCA_037957365.1). Classification (NCBI taxonomy): domain Eukaryota; kingdom Viridiplantae; phylum Streptophyta; class Pinopsida; order Cupressales; family Taxaceae; genus Torreya; species Torreya grandis. Next base: position 34,357 of record JARHVA010010440.1, on the reverse strand, counting down.
TTTTTACTTGGATTGTTTATTCTTATTCAAAATTTCTTCATCACAATGACTATATATAACTTATATCCCTATAAATTGAGTATATGCATGGGATATGCCAAATAAACGTGTCTAAAATATGTAAATTTATGACCCAATCTAATATTTGAAGCCATAAGAAATATTTGAATCTTCTAATCTATGTCAAAATCTAAATTTTATTATTATGGAGGCCTAAATTTTTATAATAAACCCAAAAATATGACCCCATTTTTAGGTGAGGGAAATAGCCTAAGAATCACTTATCTCAAAAGAAAAAGTTAACTATACCATGCTATGTATGAAATATAATCATTTAGAATCAAGTCAACATGTGGAGACTATGATATCATATAAATAAATATGTCATCAAAGCATGTAGGAAAGATATGTAATTAATGGAATACAAGTGTCATGTCAATATGTATATAAAAATTAGGTGTAGAAAAGTAAGCTTTGTTGATATAAACCTTGAATAAGGCTATACATTAAATGTACATGATATGTATCATGGCACTACGAATATATAGGGATGTTCTTGATATGGATTATAGCACCCATAAACTAAAAAAACACATAAATATCAAATATATCAATATAAGATGTCATGGCCATGATGCACACAATAAAAAACATGAAATAAAACTCAACGTCACACATAAGGCTAAGGTACAAATACAAGGAACAATAAATGTCACTCACAAAAGGAAAAGGGCCAAAATAAATTAACATTAAATGTTACACATAATTCTAAGGGAAGAAAATAAGGGGCAATAAATATCTAAAACAATGTGAAGTCTTGAAATAAATATACAAGTTATAACTAGCCTATTATGAAATAACAACAACATCAATTAAGCATATAATAAGTACGCTAGTCTACATCATCTAAGTATGTCAATGCCATAGCATATTAAATTAAAATATATAGTTGTATAGAGTATGTGTAATAAAAATATATGTCTAATAAATTAGTAAAACTTAATATGGTAAATATAAAAGTCCTATAAATATATAACCTATATCAATGTAATTGGAAAAATATTCCCCCAGTATTGGCACGACCCCCAGGTTTAGGAGATTATAGCATCTATGTATCCATATAGGTCAAAGCATTATAGTATGTGCATGCAATTCAAATATCCCCTCAAAATATATTAAATTTTTATCATTGATATTAATCAAACATATGTATTTTATCTTGTATACACAAATATGTAGTCCATGTGCATTTTTTATTTTTTAAAAACCTGTTAATTATTTTTAGTATTTACTTTTAAATAATTTTTAAAAAACTTATTATCTACCCAATGGGACAAAATATTATCCTTTGAACCATTCATGAATATATGTATGTAGAACATGTTACATGTATAATATTGAATTCATGTGTTTATGAAAGATGATATGTAATATAGCAAACATATGATTTTTTTAATTAAGGTTAAAGGTGGGTTTTTTTTAGACTAGGGACCCTAATCCCGAAAGAAGATCCAATATAAAAGTAAACTAGAGGCCTCACCAAGCCCAAAATTATAACAATACAAAAATAAGATAAAAAATAGCTATAAAAATACTAAATATATCTTAAATACAACATAAACAACTCTAAAAAGTGAGGTACAACCAAAAACTTATTGCAAACACTCTAACTATTTGCATTCCCTATCACATCTTCCCAACAAATTTTCATACATTTCAAATTAAAGTCTATATAAAAAGGCATCATTTACTTATCAATGTATTTAAAACACTCATTACATTGAAGATGCTTACCCTTAGATGTATTATTCAAATCTATCAAACCTTCCAAGTGAGACCTTAAATTTTCTAGATTTTGAATACCTTCATGCATAACTGCTTTGCTATAATTGACCAAGTAATTAATGTTATTCTTTAGCTTATCATTCTCACATTCTAAATCCACAACCCTATCCTTGATTCTATCGATTTGAGTACTAAAGTCTTTGTTCATGTCTTTTTGACTCAAAAATTCATTATCTTATTTAAGGATTTTAACTTTCCCTTGGAGATCTAAAAGCTTCCTCATGAACCATCTCATAATAGATTTCTAAAGATCTAACTACTCTTCAGTTTTAACCATCTTTTGCTTACCCTTTAACGAGTCAAAAATAAAATTGAAAATATCATTAGGGTTATGCATTTCAGTTCTTAGATCTTCCACCCATGCCTCCTTAAGAACATCAACCACTCTCCTTTTACCCTTATCGACATTATTAATTAAGTGGTCGATTTTATCCCTTTCAGTGTTAGGAATATCAAGATTATACCAAACATATGATGAATAACATATGTACATAGTGTAAAAAAGAAATAATATCATGCTTAGTTCCTTATTTTTTTAATTTTCTATGATATTTGAATTTTTGTTTATTTTATAAAAAATGTTTTTTTTTAAAAAATATATATATATTATTAGATTTTTTGGGATTTGGGTAACACTAACTATGGATCCCATCAATGAGATTCTAACATGAAGTGATTGTATCATATGGTGAAATGGTCACTTTTATCAAGTGAAAAGTGGCATATGTAGGCATATATATATTTGAATTTGAATATAAAAAAAAGACCTCATGTTGTACCATAAACCCATCATCATCACTTAAATTATGTTATGGATGATGATTAAATGTAGGAATCCTAGAAATTTATGGCATCCATTGTATAATATGATAATGTATATGTGCATTTGTTCACCATAGAACACCCTTATATATTTTTGATACTATGTTAGTACATAATATAGTAGATAATGGCCACTATGATTCCATAATGAATATCTCATGTAATGGGTGATAAATTACTAGTTATCTAGGAAAGGTAACTATTCTCCTCAAATTTGTCTACATATAATGACATTTAGTAGACTATATAAATGATTATTTAAAATTATTATGAATTTGTGTGGGAACTAAATATGTATCATAATACTGAATAGATGTAGTAACCAAGTCTATAGAATGATATTAAATAGGTGAAACAACCAATTGGAGTGGTCATGGGCATAGATGAAGAAATATTTTTTATTGAATAGGGTGCTCATATAAAAAATGTGAAATCTAACCACATTATTATAATGTAAATATTTTATCATTTGAAAATTGATGAGGGTACTACATGGATCTTATTTATTCAAGGGCATCCCAAAAATATGTCAAATATGTTTGTGCTTGGTAAGACTAAAAATGTAGTAACAACTATTGTAGAGCCTAACTTAAAAGGTATCATAATTTATCTCAAGGGGTATCTTATTTTTATATTAAATACTTTGATTATCATGACCATTTCTATCATTTTTTCATGTGTGCCTCTAAGAGAAACTAAGGGTGTCATTATGAAATTATTTTGACTTGAACCATTATCAATCATGAAACTATGAATTAGTTATGAATGAAAATAAGATTGTATAAGTCATGAAGTGAATAAAAAGTTAACATATAAAATATTATATTATCAAATATAATTTTGGGACATTGTATTGATATGCTTGTAATTAAACTAATAAGACTATCCACTAGGTCATCATATGTTGAAGGAGGAAGATGTGCATTTTATGTATAATATACCTACTAGTTACCCTTAGTTTACATTAATTTAAAAATTTTAAAAGGAATATAAAATATTTATATCTTTTATTTTTCATTAGGTTGTGGTCCTTAATTATTTTTGATTGTGCTAGGCTCAATAATGTTGTCATCATTAAGATATTTTATCTTATGACTTAACTTGTAGAATTTATTTTTAGAATGTCTTTTATATAGATGATAATATACATATGAATTACTATAATTATCTTAGGTTTATACATAATATTATCAACCTATTATGATGGATGGATAGATATAAGGTTGCACTTAAGTATGTACATAATAGGACATGACATGGTTGAAATAATCATGAGAATTATCTCCTTAGTTGAGTGGATAAGAGGAGTCAATATAATGGTTGTGATATTGAATTTTCTATTATGTTTTACTATTTCATTCTAAATTTTGATTTAACCTTGTAGCTTGGTTTTAGTTTAAACTTATAATTTGATGTATTTGTATCATTAGGTATATTCTTGAGTTTGTTAAAAGTTGTTATCTTTACTTCACAATCTTTAATTGTATAGCATATATTTTTAAATGACTTGAGTTTCTTGAATACACTAATGGAGTGAAGAAGTATACTTATATCAAATAAGTGGTAAATTTTTTTCAGCCATGGGATTAGTCATCTTAGATAACACAATCTTATACCAAAGTGCATAGTAATGGATTCACTCATTGGATCCTTTCTTGAGTTTATAAATTTGAGGATATGATAGTTTCTCACTAACGTTGATTAAAAATTGTGTTTTAAGTTAATCCATCAAGGGATTTAATTTCTTAACTCATTGTGATGAGAGATCATAAAACCATTTAAAATCATAATCTTTAAGGCTATATGGAAAACATTTGGTCAATAATTTATCATTGGATGCATAATCTAAACATGATGTGTAGAAGGATCTTTGGTGATTTTATCGACAAACATACTATCATATAATGGAATTTATTATAATATACTAAACCAAATTATAAAGGATAAGTTTAAATATAAAATATTAATGAATTATTAAGAAAGGAATGCAATTCCATATAATGACAAGGTCTAGAATCACCTTACTCTAGATTCAAAAACTTTGTCTACATAGATGAAACAATTTAATTGAGGGATTTTGAAATATGTGAGGTTGTTGATGTAATATACATAGTCATTTTAGGATGTTTATAGGATAGATATGTAGCAATAGGCATGGTAATATGGGAAAAACCTTGTGTTTACCCCAAACCTTGGGTGGGCATTACATATGTATCAAAATATGTATACATAGGCATAGTATCAAGAGTAATAGTCTTGAAACCTTAGGTGGAATTAGTAACTTTAAAATTTTAGTTGTTAAAAATAAATGGATCATGAATTTTGATAAAATTATCTTGATATGTATCTTAAGTTGTTAGGATTATATTTAAAAAATTATCCAAATATTGAAAATTTTGACAAATTTCATTTATAAAAATAAAAAAGGATTTAACTATTTTAATATCCACCACATTAAGGTAATTATGATTAATTCTATCTCAATATTAATGATTATTTGGATTAATATGTTTTGAACTAAGCATATAAACATAATAATATTTTTGTACACAATCATTGATAATTACATCATCAGATAAATAATAATTAGAAATAATATTCATTGCATTTACTTTAATCATATTATATGAACCAAAGGAATATGATTATGATCAATATGCACACTAAATAATTTAACACTTTTGCTTAAAGAGACAAAGGATTTAACCTTCTTGGATGGAAGAGGTTTAAATTATCAAATATGTATAAGGATAGGTCTAAAAGATGAAAAAATTTAATGACTTTTATATAGGGAAATAGGAAATCAAAACTTAAACCCTAGGAAATAAATCCATGAAACCCTATAAATAAGGATGAAACCATAATGGAAACTTAGGTTTTGATGTTTTAAATACAATATATGGGTTCACCAATATGTTTTAGACTATTTTAGATTTGTTAACCATTAATAAGGTATAAAATATAATATCATTAATATTTCATGATCTATTACAATTAAACATTAATCTAAATTAATATGGTAAGAACAATTTTAACACTTATACTTACAAAATGTTGAAATTACCAAGTGATATATGATACTTATAATTTTTATATAAAGGGTAGGTTTGAGACTAAAATAATGCAGAAAAATAGGTAGGAAAGTGGAATTTGAATCATTTAGATTATGTACTAGTGTCTTGGATCAAATGGACATTAACATAAGACTATGGTAACTTCCATAAAATTCTATTTAAAGAGAAGCTACTTTTAAAAACTTGTGATTCATTTATAGCTCTTTGTTTTGAGAACTTAGCATTAGAATATGAATTGGGTCTTATTACCATTTCCAATCATATGTAAGGGGAAATTGTATTATTTCAAGATAATACCCAATCAGTCCCATTTAATAAAAAATAACCTTTACTTATCACTCATGTTTCTTCTATGAATCATTTAGAATCTAAATCAAATCAAGTTAGAGTTCTACATAAAGGAAATTTTTTTTATAGAGAAACTAATTAAAAATCTCATTCAAATATAAGAGAATCACAACCCATCATTTTTTATCCTAATGAACTTACACACGATATGTTACATGTACTATTGGTTAAAAAGTTGCTTATTTTATGCCTTGATTATTACCATTCTCCATATAATTTAGATAAAGTAAAAGTCAAATCATTTTTTACATTACATGGCATTAATGGACATCGGAATTAAAATATTAATTTTTTTTTTAATAATTTACATATTATATAAAATGTAAAAATGTTCATATTAATAATAATTTAAAAAAATTTAAACCCAAGAATTGTCTCAAAATGTAACGGTAACCACTCATGTTTGGATCCTAAAACCAAAATAATTTCAAGTTGAACATAATACAATAAAAATGCATGCTAAATTAGATAATGGAAACACAAGCACTAATCCATATGTTGTATTTTTATATCCATTTTGTTGGAAATTTTACATTCCAAATAATTCCAAAGAAAAAAATGCACTAAGGAAAATACCATCAAGTTTCCACATCATATATAACATTCATAAGTTTAAATTTATATATAATATAAAATTTTATATATGTGAAAATACTAACATAACATCAATAAAAAATTGGCCCTTGTCCACTAACTGTCAAAGCATAATCAACATCTACGTCATCTCCAAAGGGTATTACATAGGTCAAGGTGCCTATTTCAGCATGTGACCTAGACCGTGATCTATCTTGGGCTCATATCCTACTAATATCTCTCTCAATATTATGTACTCACCTTCTAACCTATCTTACTTTATAAATATGCTCCATTTCAATATTGAATCATATGCAAGTGGGGGAATCTCTTATTAAGATAACTCTGATTATAATTGGTCTCCTTCAATAACCAAAGCATCTCACTCCATCTAGATCTCCTCTTCTCTACTATTTTCATGTACATATGATGTATTAATAATAACAACACTATCATGTAATGGTATATGTGTCCCTATCATGTTATCTTGCTTCACAAGTCCCTAAGAGATGTAATTATCTAGAATATGCTTAATAAGAACATAAGGGGTGGCATCTATTACAAATAATTAATTCTCATAATATCCTAAATAAAATTCAATGAATTAAATTAACATATTTCTAATTTTTCTATCATGATATTTAAAAAAAGATACAATAATTTCATGTACCTCCTATACCTTCTATTTTTTGGGTTACTACTTAGGATTATACATCTGCCACTAGAAACAAATGTGAAAACCTATGCTACTACCACCATCATGTATAGGACTTTGTACATCCAAAATCATCAACAAATATAATATCAACAACCTCATCTCTGTCAATTGGTATGGGATCTAACTCTATTAATATAGGATGTTTTTGCTTTTTTGCCCTAGTAGGGGATATCACTGATCGAGCCCATATCATTGGTGTTAGGATCACTCTCTAATTTATCCTAAACTAGCATTGAATGAAATCAAATTGAAATGGATCACACACTTTAAGAAATTGGTCATGAAACCAACCACTAACATGAATATACTATAATTCCATGAAATCTTCATCCCATTCCTCAAAATCCCAATAAGATCACCATACCATATCAGTTAGTGTCAACTGATCTAACATTTGTCAAGAAATTCATAGTGCTTGACTGAGTCACCTAACTAGTGTTAATCCATGTAATTACATATGTATAAGGGTAGGCCAATCCTAAAAGGGACATCCAAACTAATATAATCATTTATATATGCTTGCATGCCTAATAGTTCAATAATGTGGTTGAGTCCACATCTCCACTATATACCTCTTGGGTAAATATGTGTATAAAAGGGCCAACATAGTGTGTCCCAATGAATATCAAGTATAATTCTCCTCAATACTATAAAAATATAAATCATGAGGTATGGAATCACCACACTAATTCCATCCACATCAATAAATAAAACTAAAAAACCACACATGAACTTATGCAGTCATGGAACTACTAACACACCAATATAAATTGGAAATATTGTATAATCTCCTATATCATAACTATTACCTTTGGAAGATGAACAATACTGGTGGTTGGATAAGAATGGATCATTCTTTGTCAAATTTGCCTATCATTTGCTTACTCCTGAAGCTCAGAATAAGGAGGTATGGAAAAAGGTTTGGAATCATAAACTCATTCCAAAGATTTAGTTGTTTTGGTGGGCTGCTACCCATAACAAAATCCTTACTTAAGACAACCTTCAAAAGAGAGGGTTTACTTTGGTTAATAGATGTTTTCTATGTGGTTTTAAAGAGGAATCAGTTTCACACCTATTTATCCACTGTGAGTTTACCCGAGAATTATGGGGCACAATACTTAACAACTTTGGCATTGAATGGGTTTGCAATTCTGACCTTAAAAAAGTAATTCTCAGCTAAAACTCAACCTTCACACATCTCTAGATTAAGGAATTATGGAAGCAAGATCTGCCATGTTTGAGTTGGACTTTATGGAAAAAGTGCAATCACAAAATTTTTAGGGACACTACTAGAAATGCTTCTAAGGTGTTTAACTCCTTTGCTAGGACCATCTTGGAAAGTGTTACAACAGCTCATATTAGTGTTGCAGAGAAACCCATATCTCAATTTGAAACCCAAATTGCAGCCAAATGGAAGGTTTTAAACCTTATCCCTAGACATGATAATTCCAAAATTCTTCAGAGACTTCATACTAAATGGATACCACCTAAACCCAATTGGATGAAACTCAATTTTGATGGGGTGTCTAAGTTGAGTGGTAAAGCAAGTGGAGGAGGAATTATAAGGAATGAAAAAGGATGGATGTCTGCTATCTATGCTGGTGGAATTGGTTGCCAGAGCAAAACTATGTAGAAGCTATGGCTTTATTGTGGGGATTAAAGTTAGCTATATCCCTAGGAATTAGAAATTTGAATATTCAAGGAGATTCTAAGATGGTCATAGATGCCATTAATAAAACATCTAACATTGGAATCCAGCTAAAAGACATCATTACTGATATCCAATTTCTTTTACAAAAGTTTTTTGAAGTTGAGATTAACCATACCTACAGAGAATACAACAAGGTCGTTGATGCTTGTGCCAACCTTGGTCAGCAATTCTCAGGATGGAGGGTGTGGCGACAAGGTACTCATATACCCGTAAACATTAGAGAGATCATTCAGAAGGAGATGATGGATTAGGAATGATGCACATTGATGACAAAGATAGCTTTTGAAGGCAGTCTACGTGGAGAAAGCCATCACAGATCTTGGAAAATGATAACCTTAGTACTTCTTTGATTATCATGATTAGTTCCTTATATCATGAGGTGGAGGCACAAGAGTTACATCATGAAACCAAAGGGGAAATTATTTTCAAGCATGGGAGTAGATGTCACCATGGTGGGCCATTTTGTAAAATGAGCCTTTACATCTGCATTCAACATAAATAGAACTGAGGGCTAGCTACTTGTTCGAAGCTCAAGGTGGGAATTGGGAATTTCATCAGCTGGGGCTATAATTATAGAATGGGGGGAGACCATATTAGAACTGAACCAGTCTCGTGCTATGAATTTAAAGACAACCCATTAGTCTGGTATTACTGTAAAGAAGGAGGTATCAACCCATACTTGGAAAGGCTAAATGGTTATGATGAAAATTTGTCTAAGCAGTTTGCAAGATCTTGGTTGAATAAGTAGGTCACTGTGGGGGGTATTAGCTTTGAAATCTCTAAAAAGGTGATTTCAATGGCCATGAGAATGACCATGCAGGGTTTAAAGCTCCAAAGGAAAACCAAAATCATGGATTTGGCTAGTCATAAACTATTTCTGGGTGAAGGAGAAGAACTCATCCTGTATCAAGGAGGGTTCAAGCGTGCCAAACTTCTAGAGCCATGGGATGGTTTCTATTTCATTTAAATTAAATACTTCACTCTCGAGGGGTGATATACTAGGTTTTATAACTATCACCTTCCTTTGTTAAATCATTTTAGATGTAATGCTATTATTAGCTTTCCTTTCTACCTATTATCCTCATTGGAACACTCTATCCTGAGGGTTAGAACCAAAATGGCCAAGAAGCCAAACATAAAACCTATTCCCCTACACCAGGGGATTATTTTTTGTCTCTATAATTTTCACCACTCCCTTGAGCCAAACAAGAATATCAGAGGTGTTAATGAAGACATTCCCTCAAACTTGGTATCTGGAAATGCAATTGATGAATCATGGGTTTCCCCTGCTCCTACTAATACCAATGACGTCCCTCTCTCCACCCCTATTAAGACCCCTGTTAATACCCCAAGCTCTTTTGCAAGAAAAAAAGGAAAGAAGAGGAAGGTTGATGGAGAAAAATAATATTTTGAAGAGACTATGGAAGGGACCCACAGGAATCTAGGTAGGGCCACAGGGGGCCAAGGTGACAAACCTCACAAGCCTTCCAAAATTAGTAAGGATGGTTTCCCTTTGGGAGTGTGCAGGTCGAGGTGGATCACTAGAAAACTAGCCCTGAAGGTCAGGCTGATTGAGTATTTGAAAAGTGCTTTTGATGAAGCAACCCAGGATGAAGAGGATGAAGAGCCAAAAATTCAAGAAATTTCAGAGGACACTGGTGGGAAACAGGCTTCTCAAGTTTTTGAGGTCACTGAAGAGTAGGGTACTGACTCTATGGGAATGACTGATAATAAGGAGAAGATGCATGTTGAGGAAGCTGGTGAGGGTACAAAGAATGAGAATGATTGGAAAATAGAAATTGGGGCCTTGAAGGACTGAATTCAAAAGCTGGAAAAGGTCTTCACCAAAGGCCTTCCAAATAAAACTCTGATGAATATGTCTATGTTATAAGTGGTGGGTAATCCAGGGAATGCTAACAATGCAGAGAATGAGAATCTTAAGGATCTTATTAATTCAATAGTTATGTAGTTTTGTCCTTTTTGACTCTGGTCTTTCTAGTGTTTTGTTTTGCTTCGGACTATGTTTCTCGACTGTGCCATTGTTCTCGTGCTGGCATCTTTTGTTTTCCTACCTTCTTGTCTTTTATGACTATATAGGGTTTGACCCCTGGTTTACTACCTTACTTAATAAAAAACTATCACCTTTGGAATAGACTATTAGATATTGATGTGCCTCACCCAAACTCACTTTGGTCTCAAAAATAACCAACACACCAATGATAGGTAGTTTTAAAATCCACCACACATCCTCTAAAGTGACATACATCTCTCCTATGGACAAGAAAAATGTGCATCTATCCAAATCCCTTTATTTTTCTAAAGTGGTCATCATATGCATATCATACAACAACAAATCCAACTCCAAAATATTTATCAGACGCTCTATTGATGCATCTAAATATATCAACAGTTTCATATAATGCTTAAAAAAAACTTCTCATTTTTGGATTCAAAGAATCTATTGCATGAGTTGTTGATTGTGATCTTCCTAAGATATGTGGTGGAGTAGTGGCCAAGATAAATGATTGTTTCACAAAATAAACATGTAAATGGTTGTTGAGAGCAACCATGGTCCTAAATATTTGTGAAGATTAAAGTAATTTGAACTAAGTCCCATGAAAGATGTCCAAAACCTAAAGTCTAGAACCTAAGCTAACACTGATATTTATAGTGACAAGATAAACTAAAGTGATCTGGTCAAAAAATAAGCAAAAGGAAAGGTAAGGTAGAGAAGAGATGTTGCTGATCTTCATTACAAACATCATGATAAAGTTTAAATATCATCCAAGCATGTAATTTAACCAATATATGACATGAAGTAGCATAAGCTCAAACCCTACAACACATTAGACAAACACCTAAGGAATATGGGAAATAATGCAAATAAGAACCAAGTTCACTTTAAGTATTTACCCCTGTAAGTAAACAACATTAGCCCAAATGCAAGAAAAGTAAGAAAATGAAATGAACCTAAGAAGTTTTAATTAACCTAGCATTGGCATAAATTAATAGCTATGCATTCAAATGTATACACCAAAAAATTCATAAGAACCATTCAAATCTGGAGTGAGAAGGAAGCTAGGATAACAAAGATACAATCAAATTTGGACAAACTTTTTAGAATTCTTTGCTTATATTAATTTCTCAAAATTTAAAATTGGTTTTGGATTAAAAAAATCCCCCCTTTTACAATGGGAAATACCTCCTTTATATGGACAATTGATGAGATATGCTGGTAATTCCTTCTCAACATGCAAATAGACAAAACATGTAACTAGACAAGGGTCATAGACAAGTATCCTTTTACCAATGTTTCAGGACCAATTACCTTATTTACCTGTGACTGATAGGCCACATGATTTATAAACTATACATGCTTAAAATAATATTCCTTCTCAAAATGTTATACAAGTTTAGTTACCAAAGGAATATTATTTGTCCAACTAACTTTGGGATCCCTTGGTTGATGAAGTCCCCCATTGTTGTTGCAAGATCTTCATGGCTATTTGATGCTCTTGGTTTTCAACAATCTTCTCCTTTGATATTTAGGATTATATCCATAACCATACTATTTTCCATCCCAAATTTACCATGGATTTTACTTCTCACTTCCTACATTTGAGGTCAAATAGAGTTCCACGTTCTCTTAGGAAACACCCTTCTGAGCTTCCATGGCTGAAAATTCTATTAAATTGCTCACTAGTGGACTTTGGATTGAATTATCTTTGCATAAGTGATAATTTAGTTCCCCTTAGCTCAATTATAATGCTAACATGAATGAATCAAGGCATCCATACAATATTTTAGGGATTCATTTAATGTAGATTCACAAGGATTTTTAATGGCATCTGTGAGCTCAAATCACAATTTTTGTGCCTTAAAATGCATTTAGATTTGCCTATTTATACCTTTACATCAATAGGTCCAAAAAATCAAGTTTGTCATTTTATGCTTACGTAGTGTCAATATGGAATCCCTATTCATTAATACTCAAAATATGATCATTTTTCACTTTTAGACACGTGTCAATATTTCATTGGCTTTGAGCCCTTTAAAAATTTAGCTTTACCTCACACCATTTGATCATCCTTGTAGAATCAATACACTCCATCAGATCTTGATCTGAGGGGTGGAATTCCATTGGTTATTTATTGATATCTTACAAAAATGGTGACACTTGATATATCTATGGGCTTTCTACACTCTATGTTACTAGGTTTGTTGGGATATCATGCTTTCACGACATGGTGGCATCTTATTTGGTCTAATTCCTTTCGAAAAGTCAATGTCCATCTCATACCATTAGATCATTTCTATCTAGGAAAATATGATCTATTGGATCTTTTTATTTAGTTCCCATGGTGGTGACATTTGTCACCCTCTCACTCATCTTGAGGTTAGGTTTAAGTCTTGAATCACTACGCTCTATTGATCTGGATATGTAGATCACACCGCATACCATCGATCATATGGAACTTTCTTAGCTTTAATCATGGATGATTTCTTGACTTTTCAACATTGATTTCACATCATCAAATCTTCACCATCCAATCAAATACATGCCATAAATCATGATCCATGGGGTTACGTGAAGTTGGTTATAACCCCATCTTGTATCGCTAGATTAAATTCACCTGAGTGAGCAGGGGTCATTGATTCTATAAACTAGCATGATGTTTAAGTTAGGTTTAAGAGTTACATGGAACTTAGGGTAAATTATTAAGATTAAGTTTTCTTATTTGTGTTTATGACTTGAATTAAAACCTTCAAATTAGGTCTTTATCTTAAGTTTATGATATAATGAATGGGACCTCACAAATAATAAAAGACCTAGCTTAAAGTCTTAGGATAAAAGTTTTTATTGTGTTACCAAATATAATAGAACCTTTAGGATATGGATTTTTAAGCTAAGTTTATAACAAAGGGACCATGCATTTAGCTAGGCCATGTGGAAATAAAAGGGACCAAGGGGGCTCAGGAAAATAAAGAGACCAAGCATAAAATTTTGAGACTAAGGTTTGGTTGTGTTAATAAATAAGACTAAACCTTAGGATAAAAATTGGACTAAGTCCATGTCATGATAAATTATTTCCACATAAATGGTTCCTACCAAATTTGAATTTGATTCAAAGAGACTTAGACAAACTAATTAAACTAAGGGTTTTTTGGGTATCTAAACATGAACCCAATTGATTAATTAAAGATCAAAGATCAACCAGAGGATCACCAAAATAATAAACCCTAAATGTTTTTTGTTCAAGTGGGACTCCATTAAATGTATAACCTAAAATACATAGATCTAATGTTAGCAAATTTAGACAATATCAAACCAGAATCATGTATAAATATGTCAATTCAACCATGGTGTGGATGATCTTCAAATAAAGATAATGTTTTAATGGTACTCTAATGGTACTCTGATCAGATGAAATTTCAATTTTAAGCATAAATTTGAAAAATTTAAAACAAGGGACCTCATTTTTAGGAATGGGGGGAATGTTAACCTCAACAAATGGTGACTTCTGGAGGAACATAACAATCTGTTAGAATTTAGAGACTCTATTTTAGACTAATAACTATGTTACCTATTCCACATGATCAAATACAAATATTAAGATCAATTAATGATTAAAATAACTCTTTAAAATGTATAATTTGGCTCAAACATCAAAACTTAGTCACATTATGTGTGTTTTTTGATTCCACTTACTATTTTCCATGGGATTCAAAGAACAACTTCCATATACCATGACTTTAACCATTAACACTAATTTATAACATATTTAGATGTGCATTAAGAATCATGATTTCACTCAAGGAAGGCTTGGGTATTGCTTTGATACTAGCCAAGCATCCATAGCCCTGATAGAGATGCCTTTGACTCTTCTCAAGGTCTTTCTCCACTACCAACCAAGCATCCGTAGCCCTGGTTGATATTACCATAATCACCTTTACTTAAAAATATCTTGAGTTTTGTAATAAGGCTCTTATTTTTGTACTTTTCAAATCATTTTTTACTCTCTAACAAAGGTTGGAAATTAGGTTATCCAGGTTTTGGGATTTGGCCAAGTGTTTAGTCTTCAAACAATCATCATTGGTTGCAAACTTTGTCCCAGGAAATAATGTTTATTAAGCATAAACATTACTATGTTTCAATAGTCCAATATTTCATCTCACATGTGTAATCCTCCTTAGAATAAAACTTAGATCAAAACAAGGATTAAAATCTTAAGGAACAATTAACCTATTCATTAGTATTTTCTAGTTTCTTTGAACTATAATATCAAGCTCACATTTACACAATCCATGATCAACCAATGTTGAGAAGTCATACCTACATTTATAAACTCTAAAGTTCCTGAGTATTTAGGTGAACTTGAGTTGAGGAATATCTAAAAGGATTGATTTATAATCAAGGAAAAAATTAAAGAAAGCAAACACACCAAACAAACAAACAATAAGGAAACAAATAATTACAAACCCTATTTACAAATAAGGGACAAAAAGGAAAGAAACTAATCTAAATCATTACATTAACTTCACAAATAACTTACCTCTAGGATCAAATGGAAAGTTATTTAGTCTACTATATAACCTTGAAACATGATTGCTTTCATTCAATGGCCTCTTCTTTTAGATAAGAGAACTTGTTTACTTGTGTCTTGTATATGATGCATTTTGGTTTCTCACCTTCATTCAAATATTGATTCAAGATCCAATCATATTATTCCCAAATTATTTTTTATTAAATCAAGAAATATATCTCTCCTTCATTCAAATATTGATCATGTCTTGTCTCATTTTCCTTCCATGTTGTATTGTGAACTTATCTAGTATACTTGAATTGATGTCTTCGTTAGGATCCAAAATATCATTGCCTTCTTGAGGAACATTTTCAATAGTAATTTTTATAACAAATTACTCAATCTCCACATGAAGTGGGAATGGAATATCGATCTTTACACAAAAACTCTCCAATTCATCCCAAAAGGTATTTTCATCATGATCAATAGAAAGGATATGAGATTCATTTGAAATCTTACCATTTTGAACATGTTGATCACATATTTTTGACCTTTTGATGGAATCATATGAAATTTCTTGATCTATTGCATTTGCTTCATCTTTATCTTCTTTACCTACAATTGTTTCAATTACATCTTCAAGAACTCCATTCATCTTAACTACAACTTATTCTATTGCTTCAAAAAGGATAGGATATTCTTCCTTGATTTGTGTAGTAGATCCTTCTTTTGAAGTATCTTCAAATTCATTTTCATCTTGAAATGGAAAATCATAAGTATCTACTATAAGAGATATTCCATAATATGAAAATATATTAGAAGAAATAGATGACCATGAAAAATTATTATGAACCCTAGAATAATTAGCCAAAGGCACATCACAAGTGTTTATGTCAGGAACGTTCATAATTTTAGATGGCTCATTGTTATAGTTGTTGTTTTTTTGAAACCTAGATGTGGGTGTGTTTAATCCTTGAACATAATAAATATTATTATAACTTTCCCCATTATTACCTAATTACTTTTGTGTCTCAAGAAAATAAATGATCAATTTTTGAATTATTTTTAAAATGGGGTCATTTTCACTCTCAAGTGCCTCTAAATTGTGAGCTTGAGGATTAATACCAGCTATTGGCACCATAGTTCTTTGATATTATGGATGAGATCCACTTGAAATGTCATTCAAGAATCCTAGGTTTTGACCAGGATGAGCATGAATTAAAGGTAATTGGTTAAAAGCTGGAGTTTGATTTAAAGTGAGCATGCTTTGATTAACATCGAACATGACATTCAACATGAGAAAATTAGGATTGATATTTGGCATGGCATATGCCATTTAACCCTAGGGTTGAATTTGGTCATTAGTTACCATATATTTATCATAGGCTAATGCCAATGTATCAATGAACCTAAGAGATATTTTCAAAAAAATAGAAGTTAATGGATCTAAAACATCTTTATTAATATCTAAAGCTAAAGCCTCAACATGTCTATAAGGATACATAGTTCTATTCAACATATTTTGAAATATAGCATTGAAAGATCTAATGGTTTTAGTTGAATCCTTTTTTATAGTAATGAATTATTGATAAAGGACACATGAACTTATGATATTTATAAATTGATCAATGAAATGATTATTGAAATCATTTCAGATGACAATGAAATCTTTAGGAAGGTTAAGAAACCAATCATATGCCTCATCTCCAAGAGTAAAAATAAGTAATGTATATGCAACATCTTCATGAAAAACATTTAAAAATCCTAAGGTAGCTTTAAAGAACTTGATGTGTTCTTCAGCAATCACAACATTAGTAGGAATAAAATAGGGAAAATACCTTTCAAGATTTTGAGGTAAATTGTGTCCCTAACTAGGCACATTGATATAATATCTACCTAACCATGCCATACCTTGATCAATATCTTACTTGTGGTCATTTTATCTTGTAAAATATTCAACCTATATAAAATATAATGTACAAGTCTTATATTTATAAATAATTATGATCAAACTTGTACATTAAGCAAATTTTGCACAAATATGTCTAAAGAATGGCAAAGGACATCACTATTTAACTAAATTAGCTCAAAGATGTATTGAAACACATAAATATGAATGATATTTACATGTTTCGAGATCATATACACTCAAATTTGTAGAGATCCAATCAATATTTGAACAAAGCAACTATTACTAACCTTAAAATGCTTTGGATTTATAAAGCTTAAGCTATCCTTACCATGATTTGTCATATATCTCCAAATAATATCTATCTTTTTCTAAATAATCACAAAGACTGGTTTGAAACCATTAAGATCAATGATCTTTATGCAAATATTCTAAAAGAAACATAAATATGAAAAAAATACATCAATATTTAAACATAACTCACTAAAATTAGCAAAGAAACTTCAAATTCATAGTGCTTTAGCTTAGACCCTCCTTATAACATAAAATTTTCCCTTATTGATGCACCTATATGTATCAGCAGGTTCATGTAGTGTTTGAGAAACACTTCTCATTTTTGGATTTAAATAATCCATTGCATGAGTTGATTTTTTTGATCTTCTTAAGATTTGTGGTGGAGTAGTGACCAAGATAAATGATTGTTTGACAAAATAAAAATGTAAATGGTTGTTGGGAGAATTTTATTATTTATGGGGTTCCATTTATTATATCCTAAACTTAGGATAAAGACCTAATTTAAAGTTTTTAATTTGAATTATAAACAAAAATAAAAAACTTAGTCTTAAGACTTTACCCTAAGTACCATGTAACTCCTGAGCTTGACTTAAACATTGTACTTGTCCATAGGATTAATGACCTACATTCACCCAGGTGAAGCTAATCTAACAGTGTGAGATGGGGTTAGAACCAATCTCTCTCAAACCCATAGATCATGATCTACAACATGAATTTGATTTAATGGGGAAGATCTGATGGTACAAAATCAATGTGGAAAAGTCAAAACATGATCCACGATTAAAACATGAATAAGTACTAAATGATTGATGGTACTCTATGCAATGTATACATCTAGATCAATGGATCATAGTGAGTCAAGACTTCAATCTATCCCTTCGATGAGTGAGAGGGTGAAAAGTGTCACCATAGTGGGAACTCAATTAGAAAATCCAATGGAGCACATTTTCTTAGATAGAAATGATTTGATGATGTGAGATGGACATTAAATTTTCAAAAGGAATTTTGACCAAATTAGATGCTACCACATGGAAAAAGTACATTATCCCAATAAAATGATAACATAGAGTGAAAAAATCCCATAGATCTTCCAAGTGTCATCATTTTAGTAAAATACCAGTGAACAACCAATAGTATTCCACCCATTAGATCAAGATCCAATAGAGTGCATTGATTCATACAAAGATGATAAAATGGTGTGAGGCAAATCTAAATTTTTAAATGGCTCAAAGCTAATGAAATATTGATATGTGTCCAAAAGTGATATATAGTCATATTTTGAGTATTAATGAGTATGGATGCCACATCAACAACATGCAAGTATAAAATGACAAACTTGAAGATTTTGTGGACTTGATGATGCAAAGGTATAAATTAGCAAATTTGAATGCATTTTAAGGCATGAAACTTATATTTGAGCTCATAAACACTATTAAAACTCCATACAAACCTATTTGAAATGAATCTCTAAAGGCATGTATGAATGCCCAAATTCATTCTTGTTAGCATTGTAATTGAGCCAAAGGGAACTGAATTATGACCTATGCAAAGGTAATTTGATCTAGAGTCCACTAATGATTAATTTAATAGAATTTTCAGCCATGGCAGCTCAGAAGGGTGTTTCTTGAGAGAACATGAAACTCTATTTGACCTCAAATTCAATAAGTGAGAAGTAAGAGCCATGGTAAATCGGGGATAGACAATAGTAGGGTTATGAATATAATCCTAAATAATAGAGGATAAGATTGCTGAAAACCAAGAGTATTAAAGATCCATGAAGATATTACAATAGCAATAGGGGACTTCATCAGCCAAAGGATCCCAAAATTAGTTGAACTAAGAATATTCCTTTGATAATTAAGCTTGTATAACATTTTGAGAATAAATATTCTTTTAAGCATGTGCGGTTTATAAAACTTATGGCCTATCAATCATAGTTAAAGAAGTAATTGGTCTTGAAAAATTGGCAAAAGGATACTTTTTTATGACCCTTATCTAATTGCATGTTGACAAGGAATGATTGGCATATATCATGAATTGTCTATATAAAGGAGGTATTACCCATTATAAAAGGGGGGAAATTTTTGAGCTAAAACCAATTGTAACTTTTGAGCAATTAAATGTAAGCATGGAATTCTACAAAGTTTGTCCAAATTTTCTTGTATCTTTTGTTATCCTATATTCCTTTTGACTTGTTTGTTTTGACCTTTAGATTTAAATAGTTCTTTTGAATTTTTGGTGTGTATGTTTAAATGCAAAACTGTTAACTTGTGACAATGTTAGGTTAATTGAAAGTTCTTAAGTTCATTTCATTTTCTTAATTTTATTACATTTGGGAAAATATTGTTTGCTTTCAAGATTAAATATTTCAAGTGAACTTGGTTTTTATTTTCATTATTTCCAACATTCCTTAGATGTATGCCTAATGTGTGATAGGATTTGAGCTTATGCTACTTCATGTTAGATATTGGTTAAAGTGCATGCCTGGATGATATTTTAACTTTGTCATGATGTTTGGAGTGTAGATCAACAACATCTCTTCCTTGCCTTATGTTTCCTTTTTCTCCTTTTTTAACTAGATCACTTTAGTTTAGCTTGTCACTGTAAATATCCATGTTAGCTTAGGGTTTAGACTTTATGTTTTAGACATCATTCACAGGACTTAGATTAGATCACTTTCATCTTCACAAATATTTAGGACCATGTTTTAAAGTCTTAGAACTAAAGTTTTTATTATGTTAATAAATATAATAGAAGCTTTAGGATAAGGATTTTAAAGCTAAGTTTACAACAAAAGGACCATGCATTTATCTAAGGCATGTGGAGATAAAAGGGACCAAGGGTGCTCAAGAAAATAAAGAGACCAAGAATAAAATTTTTAGACTAAGGTTTGGTCATGTTAATCATCATGACTAGACCTTAGGATAAAAATTAGACTAAGTCCATGAAACTATAAATTATTCCCGCTTAAATGGTTCTGACCAAATTTGAATTTGATTCAAAGGGACTTAAACTAAATAATTAGACTAAGGGGTTTTGGGGTGTTTGAACATGAATCTAATTGATTAATTAAATATCAAAGATTAATCGAAGCATCAAATTATCATCAAAGTAAGAAACTTTGAATGTCATTGGTTCAATTGAGACTCCATTAAACTTGAAACCTATTGTGGATGATATTCAAATAATGATAATGTGTAAAACATTGTAATGGTATTATGATCAGATGAAATTTCAATTTAAAGCACAAATTTTTATAATTTGAAACAAGGGTCCCTATTTTTAGGAATGGGGAGATGTTAACCTGAACACACTCTCTCTTTATAATGGTCATATTGAAATGTGATAAAGGTAATCCCTAGACTATCTCCATAATTTGACCCCAATGAAAATCATGGGTTCTCAAATCACTTGACAAGAAAAAATGCATTTCAAACATTAGTATTTGGCCTATTCATCCATACCCCCAAAAATTAAAATCCTATTTTAATAAATATAGGTCTACATTGGTGTATACACTTAAATAGAAAAAAGTAATGCAAAGACTCTGATGTGAATAGGTTTTCACTCATTTGAATAGGTCTGGGATGATCCCAAATAGGTTTGGCCATAAATGGACAATGACATGAAAGCAATAAAAATACATAAGAATAAAAAACACTAGGAAAAAAAAAAAGTGATAATGGGTTTGATACTCATCAATCCCATCCCATAATCCATCCCTACTCTAACATGAACTTTATCAAACTGTCTAGGAAGTAGGCTCTCCTTTAAGACATTTTGTTACTATTTTATTCAAAATTACAATTTTTTTACTATTAGGTTGAAAATAAATTAACCTTATAATTTTTTTCAAAGCTATATATATCATTCAAAATTTTAACCAAAGTTCCCAATGATTTCTAAGGTACCCCCTCTAATCACTCACTACCCATAATTCAATTTATATTTCATGATATTTATCCAAATTTCCAACCATTAGATTCATTAGAATCCTTACGATATAATATTACACACTATATTAATTTTGATATATTTCTTATAGTTTACAAATTATTAATAGTATAAAATATCATTAGTCTAAGAATGTTTTGGCATTTCACTATCTTTTTGCGAGGTGCATGTTTCATTACTTTCACCCCTAGCCTTAAAGGGGGGAAGATATCAACATCTATTTACTCAAATGAATTTTTATCTTCCTACAAAAGAAGACACTTTAAAAAATTAAAATGTGTAACAAAGCAAAATTATGCAAAACCCTGGTGAATATGGTTCCACATTCATAATATTTTTTTTGTCTAGTTAAGAAAACACATTCAATATAAATTCAACACAATACAAATCATAAGGGGCACAAAGCTGGTTCATGTTCTCCCTCTTTTTATACATTAAAAAATCATAATACAAGTTGTAGGGGGCATGAAATTGGTTCATGTTACTCCTTATATACAATTCCAAAATATCAAGTAGTGGTATCAATTTTCCAAATAAATAAAGTTCACAAATTTACATTATTAAGTTATATCCTTCTATAGTGGCATGATTCATATTTTGTAAGTGGTCCAATGTTCAAGCTTAGTGATGCTCCACACCATGGTTGTAATTTTAGAAAACCATGTACCATTTCCCTCTTTGCACTTTAGCAAGCCATATATTGGTTCCCTCTTTTCCTTTTTTCCTATTTTATTCTAGTCAAACTCGATGGTTATCACTTTTAATTAATTTAGAGTGATCCCCATAAGCAAAAGGCATATATATTATTCAAACCATAAGCTTCACTCATCAATATTTGATCACTCTCGAAATTACCTTTTGATCTATTATAATTATGGTTTAATGACTCCCAATGAATTACCAACTCAACCACTTACACTTTCAAAATTGATTATTTTCCCTATCTAGGTGGAAATTTTTTTGATATACCCTTTTTTCCACTTGGATAAGTTAGTCACCTAAGACACTCAACACCACCTATGAATAAAAAATGTATTTCCACACTCAGTAAATTTTATTTCTCCTTTACTATAACATATTCACTTTATTACATCAGTAAAATATAAATTTATAAACACTTTATAGGTAGAATATTAAATATAAATACAAAAATTTACATAACTATGTTTATCTGGATCATTGCTAACGAATGAATGGCTCATTGGCACATCATGTTACTCTCTCTTTTTGTATTATTAAATTCTATGTATGTCACTATTTAATAAAATTTTATTCTATCTTTGGGATTCATATTTGATATCTATATCAATGTATGTTAATTTTGTGTCCTTTTGACAAGTTTGGACTACCCAAACATGAGCATATTTCACACTTATCCTATAGCATAGACCTATGCCAATGTAAGTTGTGGAAGTATTTATAGTTTCTATGTTATTAACAATCATTTTTATAGTTTTTTATGTTTTGAGTTTGACCTTTCACATGCCAATGAGCCCCTAAATTATAATATAAATCTATATAAACATATGTTTTACAAAAGGAAAAATTACTTACTCTCATTTTTTAAAAGATATACAAAATTTCTATACATGTTGGAAAACTTATTTTTTATAGAGATTGTAAGGAAAAATGAATCATTGTCATTGATTTTTCCATGGGTATTTATAGGAAAAAAAACATCTAGTCTTGCATTCACGATTACACACATGTAACTAGGAAGGACAACTACATCAACCTGAGGTACACTTGGAATATGTAGGCAATGCTTAGTTACACATGCATTTCTATGGCCAACTTGACTGTTACCATTGCCATAAATCCCCACTTTAAAATTTAAAGTCCATCTGGTTTATGTAAAAAAATTATGGTTTTAATTTTACAGGACTTATGCATACCCAACCAAACTATGTAAATAAATAGGACAAGTATACATAGAGGCAAACCAACTCAAACTTTCAGATCAAGAAGATAGTCAATAAAGGAAACACCACAAGTTAGGATAATGAGACACTACATCCTTATCCACTTAATTTACACTTGTCCCTATATAATTTCATAAAAATAAAAATTGACAACAATGTAATTGGCCTACCGTGCTTAATTTAGGATATGAAAAAAACTTATTTATTCAGTGAATTAACTAGAATAAGATAAGTACTTGTTTTCCATTGTTAAATAATATTATTATCTCATTATAATATTTTGGCATTGAAATGTTTTTTATTATAACTTATTGTATATCATTTTAAATTATCTTTCTATAGCTTATTTCTATTCTAATTACTTAATTTAATTAAAATATATTAAAGATATGAATAGGTTCAATAACTCATCCATTAGCTCAACACTAACCGTACAACTAAATTGGTTTATTATTATAATTTCCATTAATTATGTTATCAAAGGATAGTAGTTATTGCTTAAGTTATCTCTTTGGAATATTTTTTAATAAAAACTACATTATTCACTATCAGTGAGACAATCTAGTTTCTTAAAGAGAAACAATAATTAAAAATATAATATTATGGGATTGAATGAAACATGATGTCATAGTTTTTTGATGAAATGAGATATGTCTCAGTGGC
>JARHVA010010440.1:0-5000 GCA_037957365.1 Torreya grandis | reverse complement strand
TTGACTAGGGGCCTAGACCCTAGAATATAGACAATTAGATAGGGCCTAAAAACCCCAAGTACAACCTTACATTTGATAAAAATTGCAATTCAAGCCTAAAGAATACAACCAACCCAAAAAAAAACCAAAATAGATCCAATTAATGGGTTTAAAGGCCCAAAAAATCAAACCTATAAATGAAATTAGCTCCTAAAAATAAAAACATAAGATTTAAGAGATATAACAAACAAGACCAAACCTTTTAAGCCTCACCTCCGCTTTCCACACTATATCTGCATGGTCCTCCAACTCAAAGCATGTTGGATGACTAAGAATCCTCTTTTTCATTTTAATTCTTTATGTGTACTTTAATCCATCCTATAATATCCTTTAATTTTTTTGGATAAATAATATTTCTCAAATCATCGTCAGGGTTGTACAAAATTAGATCAAAATCCTCTCTATCCAAGATGTTTATTTTTTCACTTGAGGATGAAATGATTGGAACACTGGATTCTTTAGAAGCATCTAGAATTTTACCTAGATGAATAAATATTGAGTTACATTCAATAATTATCTCATCCTTATCTATTCCTACTAAATCATGTTGATCCAAAACAAGTTCTGTATCATTCTCTTTTTGTACATCCAAAATATCTCTTCCATCATACTATAAACCATAGATTGTTAGAAGATATAGAGAAGGATGTTTCCACCAAGTTGGTTCATCTTTTATTTTTAAAAGATAAAGACAATATAAATATAAATGAATAGTATTAAAATACCAATGACACCTAAATAGAAACCCTTCATAATCCAACATCTGTCTCCATTCTTGATCCCCTATTATCAGATCAAGTGTTGTATCTATGAAGACTAAAATATTGGAAAATGTGGTGTGAGAAAACAATTCAGTTGTTGAATATATATATATATATATATATATATATATATATATATATATATATATATATATATATATATATATATATATATATATTGAATTTAGAAATGGTATTATCAATAGCACTAAAATAATTTTAACTTTAGAAATGAAGGGGAAGATGTAGGAGATAGATCCAAATAGGTCTAGAAGAAAAGTATCAGAAAAGAGGTTGAAATTGGGATCCCAAGGTTTCATAAAAAATTGGGGTTGATTTCAACTCCACTAATTCCCAAGAATAAGGTCTTTATTTGAGTAAAGGTGTAAAATAACAATAAAATAACCCTTTGTATAAGGATAAATTTCTACTTTACCTTTTAAAATAGGTTTCCATTGCAATGAGATCCATTCATTTAGATCCTAAATATTAGGCCAAAGTTTTTAAAACTAGCATATGATTCCTCTATTGAGTTATTATTATTTATTCACCAAGACTGAGCTGAGGGTGTCATTTCCCAATTTGAGAGAGAGAATAGTAGTATCTGGTTTCAAGGGTAGATATTTGAGGGGTTTTTATGGATTTATGAGCACATCTACAAAGGTCTTAATAACTATGAATTTATTGATAATTGTGAAATAATTTAACTTTTTATCATGGTGTAGTACTTGAACAATTATTACAAAATAATTTAACTTTTTATAATATACTTTAATCTCCCTTTGTGAAGAACATTCAAATAGTAATATTTTAATGTTAAATCAATAGTTTTTATTAGTCAAAATTAATAATGGGATAGTGTAATATCCTAAATGTGAGAGTCTTATGTTTATATTTAAGTTTATGTCTATATTTTGGTTTATAGTAAATTTATTCAAAGAAAGAAATATTAGTATTTTGGATAATTTATAAAGTTCAGAACAACCTTTTTAACTCCATGATTTATAATGCCTAGAATGACCTTTTCAACTCCATCATGAATCCCTTATTTGATCATTTGAAGTCTCCATCTCATTATTTTATTTTCATTTTTTCTTTCCAATAAAATGACAAATGTTTCCTTTCATTTAAATACATGATTGATACTAATTAGAAGTATAGCATTAAGTAAAATTTTGATACATAAGAAGTTTAAAAAACATCTCTTGTTATAAAAAAACAATTTTTTAGAGGGTTAGTTAGTGGACACCATCCACCAAAATATAATACATACCTTAATCTATTTTTGTTAAAAATATTAATCATAGATTCAATTATTGTAAAGTACATAGGATCTACATCATAAAAAAATAAGAAATGATAGAAAAGAGTAGGATGAAACAAAAAATAAAAAAATTAAATTAAATTTGATGGATGACACTAGGATGTCCATCGATTCGGTGGAATAGATTAGGGTTTTAGGGGTGGTAAAAAAATTCAAGTGCTTGAAAAATAAATAAATCTGGAGTGAAATCATCCTCTAATGGGTTATAATCTCCAAATATGGGGAGGGTTACTAAGGCCAATGTAAAGGACATTGATCGAAAGGTAAATTTAGACAAGGTAGAGTCATATGAAGGAGTAAAATATATAGGGGGACTAGATCTTCATGTAAGGAATATATAGAGACTAATAAGGGGATCTAATGGATGAAGAGGGAAGACCCTGGTTCACTTCAAGCTTTCATTTAGTGAATCTCATTCTTCTTTTGTTAATGAAATGCCTTTTAACTAGAATGATATCAAGTTTTGATGTTGTAGATAGGTCATGGACTTGAGGTAATAATGAAAAAGAATAGGACTCGTAGGGTCACTAGATTAGAAGAGCCATGGGGTATATGTCATGTTTTGGCTGATGCTTGTGAATGTTGTCAAAATAGGGTCATACCATTTGTGACAATTATTTCTAGAAGGGATAAAAAGTCATTAAATCCTTCAAAGACAAGTCTTTCAGTCCCTTTCAAGGAGGAGGATCTTTTTGAAGTTATGGAAAATAAAGAGTGGTTTTAGGAAATGGGAATCATCTATAGATTCAACCAATTTTGGCCAAGTCTTCTAGCTCTCCACAACTAGATTTTAGAGCATTAGAGACCATTAATGAAAGAGAATATGTAAATCTACCCATGTGATAGAGGATTCTTCATTAAAATTTTTAATAGTCCTAAAGATAGGAGTATGATTTTTCATGATCATATTTGGTCCATGGATCATCATATTCTCTTGATAAACCCATGGTTTCCCTCATTCAACCTATTGATAGATTTTTTGAACATGAGGCATGTTTGGGTATGTTTTTCATAACTCCCACTCCAATTCTAGAGTAAATTAGCCTCTCTGTGATAGGTAAGGCCTTAGGATTAATCGTGGTAGTAGATTCAAATCTACAAGAAATTATCTTCATACCACCTATGTGAGAATACTTTTTAGTATGGATGTATCTAATAAACTTATTTCTACCATTGATATGAAAATTCAAAGTCAAATTGGTCTCAAACACTATGCTTTTAAGGGATACCCCTTCCATTTTAGGAATTGATTTTCCACATGACATATGGTTGGTTCATGCTAAATAGTTAGGAAAAAAATAGGAACATCATGGTGGAAGGATGCCCTTCCTTATCATCCCATGGTAGAAGGATTAGATGTTTTTAACATGATTCTCAAGGTGAGGTTGAGGAAAATGATATTAATTTTAACCAAGATGAGAATCAATAAGAGGAAAAATATAGAGAGGAGGACCATGGACTTGGTGAATCCCCTAGGAAGTCTTTGGGCCACATGGAGGAAAATAAATTAGATATAGATGAAGCCTTGTTGAAGGCTAATTTAATTCAAAAATTAATACTAAAATTTTAGGTTCATGTGAATATTGTTTGGACAAAATGTAATTGAATAACTATAAATCATTTGAGGTACTCTAAGTCTCCATTCTCATCTTCTCATATTTTGGGGAAAATGAGAATGGATGGTGGTGAGTAACCTAATGGGAGGTATAGGTAAGAATGGACTAGAACCACTGAGTATGACCCTTAGATAGAGAAAATAATATGTTATGGGAGGGTCATAGTTCTTTTTTTATTTTATTTTATGCCCTGTAACAAGGTTGTAACATTATCATGGCGTTTATGTAGCTTGTTTCATTTTCTATAGGTAGAGGAGTCTCATTGGGTTGTATAGTTTTAATGTTTCTCTCCATTGTAAAAGGGTGGGATACCTACAAAAATCCTAACCTTTACAAATATTAAAAATAAAAAAATTAAAAAAAATATATATTTCTAAGATTGAAGATCTATGCTTGAAACACATATATGGCACAAAATGTAAGCTGCAGAAATTTATTCATGAAAATTGGCTTAGATTTGATTATATGTTTTTAGGTTTATATTATTTTACTAGGTGTACTTTAAAATTATACAAAAATATATTTTATTATATCATGTTGTATTTTATACATTGTTGTATAATTTATTAATTATACATTATTATTCTATTACACATATTCCAATTAATTTAAATAATGTAGTTCATAATATTTGAATAAATCATAGTGAATCCACATTATCATTGAATCTCAGTTTCCTCAGATTAATTAGGAATAATTTCATTCCATGATTCAAGATCATAATTTCTATATCCACTATATTTTATTTGTGCAAAATCTAAAAACTAGGGTCATTGTAATTTATCACTTGTTATATTTTATGTGTGTAAAATCTAAATCCATAGGTAACTCTAAATCATGAAAATTTCAAAAACCACAATTTGATTTTATTTTATGTTTTTTGATGCTTTATTTTTTTATTAAATAATATAGTTAAATATAGTGTCTTCTAATTAGAACAAGTGTTAATCTTTATATACAAAAATCTGAACTATTCATATGCATCTCTCTAAACATAAGTCAAGATTGAAAATCTATCTTTGATGTTTAAAAAATCAATTATTATTTATAAATAGATAAGAATTTGAATTATAAGTTTAATTATTATTTTTTTGAATATAAATATCTTAATACATTAAACTAATGCTAATTTTTAGAGTAGTGAATCATCCACATCACACAAAGCTTAAAAAAAACATCTTAATTTTTAAATTATTAATTTTTTTTTTAGATATTTGTTGAAACTATAGGATTAATAAATCCATTGAATAAACTTTGTTT
>JARHVA010010439.1:135000-170753 GCA_037957365.1 Torreya grandis | reverse complement strand
ATAACCAAGGTTTGATTTTTCCAAGTGCACAAGACTAAGGTTATATATAATCAAAAAAATATCATCTACATACCCCTCCATTTTAATCTAGTAATTAAAACTTAATAGTACTAAATGAAAGGAATGCATACCTAAGTGTATATGCACACCTTGTATTTATAGGTGATTAACTTGAGTGCTTTTCTAGTGACTAACCTATAACCATGAACATGTTACAGTATAAAAATTCAGTGTATATAATCTACATTAAAAGTTACCTTGAAATTTATTGAAATTAAAAAAAGCAATGTTGAATACACCTATGTACTAATTTAATTACCTTGCTTATTGATAAACATGGATTAATCGTTTAAAATTACATATAAACAAGGGGGGGAGAGAAGGAGAGAGATGAGAGGAGAGAGAGAGAGAGAGAGAGAGAGGAGAGAAGAGAGAGAGGAGAGAGAGAGAGAGAGGAGAGAGGAGAGAGAGAGAGAGAGAGAGAGAGAGAGAGAGAGAGAGGCACAAGGCCCTAAACTTTGGATCAAAAGTGAGTTGTCACCTGTTGATGCCTCTATGTGTACCAAAATTGTCCTTAGTGTTCAAGAAAAACTTCTCATTCTAGAATTCTAAGAATTTATGGCATGAGTAGTAAGTTGTGGCAAACTTGATATTAGCTATGGTGAAATAGTGGCAAAGCAATGTCTAACTGCCCACACATATTTTAATAAAAATTGATGGTTAGGAGCCATCATGGTCCACAATATATAAATTGAAAATATCTTTGCTAATAATTAGTGAATTATGATCCTAGACTTAAGCTAAAAATTAATATATATGGATATTTATAATGAATTTTAAACTATAGTGTTCTGGTGTAAAATCAGGTAAAAAATGAGAGTAAGGTGGTAAGAAAGTGAGTGATTTCCTATCTTAGTCTCAAATATTATGACAAAGCATCAATTGCAACTGAGTGTTTCATTCAAACCAATATATAATGCAAAATAGCCTAAGCTCAGATTTCACTATATACCAAGCAAACTTCGAAGGATAATGTAAAGAATCACAAGTAAGAACCAAGTTTACTTTTAAATATTTTCTACTATGATCAAAAAGAAATTTTCACATCTAAATGCAAAGCAAAATGAAATGAATCAAATCTAATATCATTCAACTAATCTATTGTATGCATTAAATTAGAAACCCCTATGATTAGAAAATGCAACCCAAAATTCAAAGAAACTATTCAAATTTAAGACACAAAACTAGAAATTGAGAAAAAAGTTATGCTAGAAATTGACATATTAAATATGGACAATCTTTGTATAGTTATTTGATTATATTAATTATCCAAGTATAAAAAATTTGCTCAAAATTCTTTCCCTTTACAATATGGTCATACATGCATTTTATAGAAAGGTAAGGTAGTATACCTGGTCAATTACAAAATACAAGTAATACAAAAGATAAGGACATATGTCCTTCCCTAGAAATTTCTAGAATACACTTGTCTTTTACAATTAGACTGACCTAGGGGAAATATGCTAATATACTAGCATATGTCTTACAAAATAATATTCCTATTTTTAAATATTATACTATTTTATACAAAATGAATATTAACTATTGGGTGGCCCCATTGCTTTTGGACTCCCCTGTTGTTGCTCCAATAGTTCCCATGGCCTTGTGAGTGTTGATCATTGATCAGCTCCAAGTCCAAAATAAGATTTAATAATCAAATGTCCTCATGATTAAGCTAATTCATTAAAGTCTCTATAATTTTTAGGTCATAGATTCTTTGATACTTTTGGCCTCTATAATCTTTTCTTCAGCTATGAGGATCATGTCAAAAAATCTTATTATTGTCCCTATCAGAATAGCATTGGCTCTTACTTTTAACTAACTACATTACCAAAGTGACCTTATGCTTATATTCAACTTCATCAATGATTCCAAGGTCTGAGGGTCTTCATTAGGGTTGGCTAACATAGTGTTAAGTAGTTGTTTAATCTAGGCAATCAGCTCTTCATCATCCCTAAAGAGTCTATCCAAGCCTACTAACCAAGTACTTAGACTTAGTATTTTGTCTACCACTATCCCTAATGCAATATTTAGGTGACCTAGGCTAATATCTTTGAGTTTGGGGATGTTTGTTCCTAATCCATATTGCTGATGAGATCCCTTAAATTGGTCTCTACCCCTTGCCATTATAGGTTATCATTCCTTTGGCCACTTCACTTTGTTGGATTTAATGCATCTTGCCTCATCTTAATGGGCTATATATAATTGAACATATCAAAAAATGAGGCTTCAAACATGTTTAGAATAACATCAGGCACAGATAGAAATAGCCCTGTGTCTCTAGGTTCTCTTTTTATTTTTCCAAATTCTGGATCCTCTACTTCATTCCTTGGATCCCAGCCTTTGCTTGGTCCAACTGAGCCTCAATTAAACTCTCAACATCCTCTTCATGGATAGGATGTTCTCCTAGTTACCACCTTTCAACTAGGGTTAGACCCCATAAATGGTTCAACCTTTTGGAAGGTAAACTCTTTAGTTCTTATTATTGCTTTCCCTCATTATGTCCCTTTCTAGTCTAACTATCTCTAGATTGAATTAGATAGTGGTGACTAGTTTTCTATACGTTGGAAGCTTTGAAACCTTGAATCCTATGTTTTTTGATGCTCCTAGATCATCCACTCCTCTTGCTTTCTAGGCCTATAGTGGCCACTATCCTCCTTTCTTCTTCCTAACTATTGCTTGTGAGATGTCATGGATTCTACTTCTACAAATTATTCACACTATATTTTTAGTTGATTTTTGTGAAAGCTCTTTCATGTTAAAAAACACAATTAATATTCTTTAAAATTGAATTGTAATAAAATGAATCTCAATTAGGGTCTCTTTTTATGCAGGGTTTAGGGTTTTTGAGAGCTTTATTGGTAGTAGCTCTTCTAACATTTCACTCATATGTGTTTGGGATTTTATTTGAACATTTACGTTTATAACTTCACATTTTTTAGAGCACAAGAACTCTTATTTTATCCTTTTTTGCTTGTATGTTGCTTATGTGGCATCGATCTAGACCTTTCATGGCATTTTTAATAAATATCTTTGAGCACTAGCTATTGGCATGTAAAATTCCTTATTTCATTTCACAATATTGGATGAAGATCCTATGGCTAACCATGATCCATTGATCTTGATTTGGGTCCTTGTTCATCATTGGTTCCTTTCAGTACCAAGCCTCATAGTTGTGTCTCTTGGCATTTTTACATGCCTTTGAAAAGTCTTTGATGCTTTCACGCTATTGGATCACAAAGTGATATAAATTATAAACAATTGGATCATCTATCAGTTTTGATTCGAATGTGCTTTTGCCATGGGTCAAGCCAATGGGCTCTCAAGACTCCTTTGAAAAGTCTACAAGGTCTTCGTGTTGTTGGATCATACTCCTACAATGAAACACAAGCCACTGATCTACAAAGATTCCCAAGATTTAAGTTATCACATTATTAACATAGTGATTTAGGCTTAAAACCTCTTAGGATAAGGTTTGTTTCATGTTTATTAAACACAAAATAAACTTTAAGCTAAATTTTTTATGCTTAGGTTTTCTGGATTCATACAAAAGAGACCATGACCAAATATTTTAGGCCAAATTTTATGCTATGTTAAATAAACACATCATATACTTTGGGCTAAAAATATTTATGTCAAGCCTATAGAGTATGCTTAAAGGGGTCAAGATGATAAAATGATCTAATGTCATATAGATTTTTATTGCATTAACAAATGCACTAAAACCTTTTGTTAGAAGCATTTGGTCTAAGTTCTACATTACAAAGACTCTTTAAAATAAGACTTATTATAAGTCTATAGTTTAAGGTTCACAATATTTGAACAAAATAAAATGGGGACCTTAAAGTATAGACTTAGACTAAGTTCATTTTTCATATATTTAAACCATAAGATCATTTCAATATTTATATATTGAATATTTATAGTGTTGATCATCTTGCAAGGGCTTCCCATCATTTTCAAAGTAATTCACAAGCTTTCTAATAACATTTTAGAGTCTATGATAGTCTTGAGAATAATAATTTACTAGCTTAAATTTTATGGTCTCATAGACGTCAAATACGTCCTCATGGATGTCAAATGATAATTTTAAGGTAGTGAAGCTTTTAATTTAATGGGATTAAAGTTAACAGTAACACATGCATCAAATATGTTTTCATGAAAGTCAAATAAAGATCATGTAAATGTCAAATTTAAGCTCATCAAATTCCTATGACCCAATGTGAGTTCTACTTGGTACCTCCATGTGCCTTCTTAGGATCTTGAATTCAATGTGCTCTACTAGATTGAGGTCCTATGAGTAAGTGAGATCTGTAGGATCGTGATCCAGGAGCTTACTCATGATTGGTTATTTTTAAGGTGGGACCCATTTTCTTTTAATCTATAAACTTAAGGGTGATACATGTCAATCCTATGAGCCTTCCATAATCCTTTGACCTTTCAGTTGTGCCTCACTCTATCCAATCAGGTCTTCATGATGAAGCGAGAACCATTGGATGAAGGCTAAGGGCACAGCTTTATCAAGGCCTTTATGTTGTTAGATCCCTTTCCCATGATAAAGTGTGGATTATTATATCTTTTAAGATGAATATTGTTTAAGTTAAAGTTTGGGTCTTTCTCACTTTGTTGGATTAAATGTCATGATAAAGTGAGGATCATCGGATCTATGAGAAGCAAGAAAGTTAAGTCAGGATCCATGATAAATAAAATACTTAGGCTAAAATGTTAGTGCTACAATCTCATTCATTTTAATAAACATGATGGGGCTATAGGATTAAAACTTTAGGCTAAGCTTATGAATCAAAGTGACCAAGTTAGGAAATATTAAAAAGGGACCCTGCAAAACGAATATTAGACCTATTTATAAATAAAGAACTTAGAGGAGGAAATAATAGAAGGGACCAAGCGTGTCTTGGCTAAGTTTGAGTTTTGTTAAGAAAAATGAATTAAAGATTTAAACATTTCAATTGTGCTCAAGTACAAACTAGGTTTAAAAAATGTTCCCACCAATTTAGATCTCACTAGTATTCAAATTTAAACTGAGGGTTTTGCTAGGGTTTTGGAACATGAATTTATCAAAAAAACACCATAGAACCTGCAACTGAAAGCCATGAAGACCATTTATTCATAATGTTAGATAAAATCAAGCCAAAACATAATAAGTAAGCTTTATTTTGATAAAGTGGATGACCTTCAATTTCTAAAAATGATCCTAACATGCCATATTTTCATGTTTAATCTTCAAGGTTTCTCAAGGGTCCCAATTTTAAAAAATCAGGGTATGTTGGCCTCAACACCACCTGATAGTTGAGATTAGATCAATTATGTAACCCAATGATACTTATAACCCAGTGAGTTTATATGATCAAGTCCAACATAAACACATGAAAATATTGAGTGATTTGATTACCTCAACCATGCAAAAAATCAAACCAACTACTACAGTATATTGTCTCAATAAAGTTCATAAAAGTCTATGAGATATCAATACAAATAACTATATGATATAGTAATAGTCCATAAAATGCTTTTAGAATCTAAAGCTGATTTGTATTTTCCAATATTAGGCACATATTTCATAACACATGCACCTCATAAATGTCTCATTATGGAAATGTGCTTAACAATAGAACCATGTATAAAATTATACCAAACTATGAATCTAAATCATAATAATTATGTGATGTGGCCAACTAAGGTAACTATGTAAGTGTGGATAACATGTTTCCAAATCATTACCCCATTGAATTTGAGAAATATGAATGTGTGGAAGCCATGGCCATATGACATGGCCCCACTAAATCTAAAAACTATGAATATGTGGAAGCCATGCCCATATGATATGCCTCTACTAAATATGAAAACTATGAATGTGTGGAAGCCATGGCCATATTACATGCCCCCAATAAATATAAAAACTAATATAAGTACCATATATTGAATGAGTGTGAACATACTTCCAAATAATTCCCCCACTGAATGTGAAAACTGATATAAGTACTAATGTGGAGGACAAGTTTCCAAAACAAGCCCCCATTATAAACTAAAGATGTTGAATACTAAATAGGTGTGGATAACATGATTTCAAATCATGCCCCCACTAAATCTAAATTTTTTAAATATGTGTAATCCATGCTCATGTGGCATACCCCCACTTTATCTAAAAATTGATATGAGTACCAATGTGGACATGTTTCCAAAACATGCCCTCACTATAAATTGGAGATGTTAAATACTAAATAGGTATTGAGAACATGCTTCCAAAGCATGTCACCATTACATATGAGAACTATGAATATGTTAAATTCATGTCCATAACACATTCCCCCACTAAATTTGAAAAATGATATAATTACCATATAATAAATGAGTGTGAAGGACATGCTTCCAAAGCATGCCCCCATTGTATCTATAAATTGTGCCAAGTATGGATAGCATTCCTCTATGACATACCCCCACTTATATTCCCCCATTTGATATGATGTAAAGATAGTAACTGATAGTTACCTCACCTCAAAATCATAAGATAATTTATATAATTTGTGATTATAACAATGTAACATATAGAAAGAACATGTCTAGGTAGATGTATCATTGAAACACATAGAACCAATGTGATCATATGTCAGCCTAATATGCGCTATAAATATCATGGAAAAATCTAGATAGCATTATTTCAAGATAAAAAAATTAAATAAGGACACACATAAGAGCACTCAAAGTCAAGTCAAAAGGCAATGGTCCAAGGAGACCATAAACAAGGGGCATGTTCAAATGCTGCAAAAATGAAGGGACATGATTTATTAAAATGTCCATAAAATCAATAATTACATATTCAAATGTACATAAAAAATGACATATGCAAATTTCAATGAAAGAATACATAGTAACTAGAGCTGCAAGCAAATGATCATATTTAAATGCTTGAAAAAGTAATATAAGACACTCAAAGAAGTGGATAAAGTAAAGCATAAGTAACCAACATAAACATGTCATAGTATCCCATGGATCCAATGTGTTAGGAAAGATATGTTAAGTATAGCATATTAAGTACCATATGTAAGATAAAATCAATGATAATAGGCATGCGTAAGTACATATAAAATCTCAAACATGATAATATAGAGTGATCATTGAATCATATAACCTATCAAGACCAAATAATTAGGTGGACCTAATGTCTATATGACATGAGTATATGGAAAACCCAACATCCAAAATAGAAATGTATCATGTATATGTGTATGCATGTATCACTCTCAAATAGAAGTGTGACACATACATGTATGTAGGAGTAACTGAGTATCCTATCCATCAGTATGGAAGTAAGACATGGATGGCAAGGATCCAATAGAACATGTAAGTACTGAAATTATTTTTTGGAGTTTTGATTATTTTTATTTTTTGTTATATTTTGTTGAATTAGAAAAGATCATCCTATGATTCCATAACTATCTCCCCACTATGAATCTATTGTAATACCTAGGTTACACTATCTAGGAATATGTATAGGTGTAATATCTATCATTACGGTATCAATGGTGTTCTATGTATGTAAAATAGGACTTTGTGGTCATGAAGCAATAGTAGATGCAATCGGAGTAGGGGTTTTTGAAACCAGTTATTGAGTGTTGTGTGGTTTATTTGTCATAGTATTAATATGTGTGTTTTAAGGTGCTCTATATATCTAATCATGGTGTGTATTATAAAATGTTAAATTAATGGAATCTATTGTATAGCTCTGATGTAATGGTCTCTCAAATATTGGCCACCTAGTAAATGGAAATACCCATTACTTACCCTTTTAAGGTGAATTAGCCTTAGTAGTATTGATAGTTATTTGTATAGGTATAAGTTTATTTTATTCAAGAGTATGCTCATATGGAATGTAATAAATTATAATTACTTGATTGGTATGAATGTATTTAACACACCCATGCACTATAAAAGGAACTACTCAAAGAGTGTGTATCCAAGTTTTCCTAATAACATAGCAAAGATGCCTATCAAATGGATAATTAAAATGGTAATAACCATAGGTGTAGGACCAACCTATAAAGGTATGTCAATCTCACTAATAACCTTATGGGAGGTCTCATCAAATGATCCAACTGATCTGGTAGATAGTGTAAATCATTGAGTATAACCCAAAAGTGTAAGTAATGTCATGGTGAAAATTTTCTCACTTGAACCATTATGAATCATAACATTACATATTGGGTGTTTATCAAGGTATGATCAAATGAATAGAGAATAAAAATAAGATTCGACATCCTTAATTTCACTATAATCAAAAGTAATATAGGGTCTTTGAACCATAGGAGGTACCTATCACATGTAAGTACCAATAACACCATCTAGTGGGTGTCCCTAATGTGATGAAGGAGAATGTATATTATATACCATTTGGAATTTCAGTTCTTTCTTAGAATGGTGGTGTGAAGGATTTTTAAATATTTTCTATTTATAGTGATCACTAGGTTATGAACTTGATTCCTTCGGAGGATCCTCAAATATAAGTTTTAGGGAATTTAAAAGATATATGATCTTGTGTTTCAGTGTCAAACATCTTCTTGTAGAATGTCTTGGTCCTTGATGATAATCAAAATAATCATTCACATCAAATCCTTTTGTTCAAGGGAAACTCATATCAACCTAGATAGGATGAGGGAGAGATATAATCTAACATTCTATTTACCATGGGAGTAATGAACCTAGGGACTCAGGCAAGCATGAAATTATCTCCTTGGTGTATTAGATAAGAGAAGAAAATTAGGATACTATGAAACTATGCTAACCATGGTGATTATTTATTTTTTAGGCTCAGGATGTTTTACCTTATAACTTGGTTTCATTGTGAACTTGGTATTAGATGTAGATGCAATTGGTGTGTGTTATACATACTTGAGCTTATTCAATGACATAAGCTTCATTTCATAGTCTTGTATAACATTAAATAATTCATTAAAATATTTTAACTTATTAAATATAATGAAATAATTTAATTAAACAATCAAACTTTACTTGAATATATATTTCAAATTTTTATCATCCATAATACTCGTAATTTTGGATAGCATTAGTTTATAACTCAAGACATATTAATTGATAGGTTCATTAGTTCCTTGTTTTATTTTTTCATTTTGGGCATAGGAAACCTTTTCATAAATGTTAATGGAAAAATGTGCTAAGAAATAGTATGCAAGAGGTTTGAATGATTTGATGGATTGGAGAGGTAAGTCATAGAACCATCACAAATCATAGTCTTTGAGGCTTATTGGAAATAATTTGGTCAAAATTTTATCTTTGGAAGCATAGTCAAGGAATGCCAAATAAAATATTCAAATATGTTGTTTAGGATCACTCTTGACATCATAAAATGTGAACTTAGGTGAAAAAAATCTAGATGGCAAGGGGTGTGAAGAGATTTCAAGTGTAATAGGGTTATGCACCACATCTTGTGAATCTATGACATGAGGGGATTTAAAGCATTTTATTCAATGTTTATAATATTGTCTTCCAAGGTATTTATAACTTGAAGGAATGATTGAACTGTAATCCCAATAAATTTTTAATTATCAATTTGAGTAGTCACTAAAGGGGATAAAAACATGTTTTGAGTAGTAATAGGCATTGAAATTGGCATTTGTGTTGAAATAATGGGTAGTTCCATGATAGATGTATCAATAGTAGTTTTAGGGAAATAAGATAAAAAACATAGTCCATGCCACTACTAGATGTAAGTGGATTTATAAATGTGTGTTGCATTATAGTACCTTCTAAAGATTTAACATTACTAAGTGAGGCAGCCTTAGTTTTATCTTATTTATTTATTTATTTATTTCATCTCTTGTAACATACAAAAATGCATCTATTATGCCCTTATTATTATTAAGATGAGTAATCAAGATCTATTTATCTTCCATTTCAAATTGGTTTTTTACAATGACATTTTCCATTGCTTCACAAATGAACATTTAAAAATTTATGATGAAGTATAGCAATTAAAAATTCCTAATTTATCCTAGGATTTGATGTTTAAAGATTGGGCTCACCAAATGTTTAACCATAAAATGAAATCTATATTGGTGTTATATAGATTATACTAAATGGGTATATATAAATGAAATGGCACAAGGGTGATAATTGGATCTATAACAGGTCAATTAGATGCTACAATCAAATATAAGCATGCACTAAATTTACTATGTTGAGATAGTCTAAATATAGAAAGTTCAACCATGCTAGATATAAAAATAAAAAAGAATTAAATTATTTAGATTATTTTGATGTTAATATAGGTTTGCATCTAGAACAAGCTAAAATAAAATAGGAAGGATATTCTAGAACAATTATTAGAATCTAGTTTTGATGCTTTTGGCTCTCTAGACATTAATTTTAGACTAGGACAATTACATCGATGCTACTATCTAAGTTTGATGCTAGTTTCCTATACATAATATTTCCTAAAATAGATTGCAACCACCTAGATGCTTTTGGTTTTTACTTCACATTTACTATGGTGCATTCAAATCAGGGTCATGGATAGTCACTCTTTGTGAAATGTCAAAACCCTAGTTTTTCATATTTAATGCCCTTGGGAAAAAAATGTGTTAGTGGGCACACAATGTCGAGATGACTCCAATGAACCCATTTTCAAAGGACGTTTCCTACTAAGACAATTTTATGAATAGGGCCTTAGATTGATGCATTTCCCCTATATGTTTTCTTATGTGTGAATCATACAATATGTGTAAATCAAGTACAACAATGAGCTAGCTTGTAACTTGGAAAACTAGGCTTTTGGGATCTTACACTACTCATTTAGTACTTCAGACTAGTAGATATGTAGTCCCTATGACTAGTTTGAAAATAATATATCTTTTATCAATTGAATGCTTTATAGAATTCTTTTGATAAGTTTCCTTGTTATCTTTAGTATTTTTCTAGGTGTGAAATGAATGATGGTTGATCTTATATTTATATCAATCTCTTTGTAGAAATGATTCACATTAAATCACCTAGGTCAACCATTAAGATACATTTCATTTGTAAAGTGGATGAATTTAGGGCATTAGACACTTACATCAAGATAAGATAATAACATCAAGGCTATTGTCTATTTTCGATGCTAGTGTCTAAGGATTAGGAAAGCAAATATAGTTGTGAACTTGTAGAGATAGAAGATAAGTAAATTTTAATCATTCTATGAAAATTAGAAGACTTGGGTTATCAATATAAGGCTGGTTGGACTAATATATATAGGCCAAGTGGCACAAACATAAAGCCAAAATGAGAATTGTCAATTGTACAAGACAAAGGTGTTATATAATCACAAAATATCATCTACACTAGATATATTGACATGGAAAGAAAACAATTTCATTCCATAAAATATCAACCTCCTATTTTACAGTTTCCCATTCTTGTTTGGAAGGGAAGAGAGAAATTTAATAAAATAACTCAAGATAGGAAATAGAATATGATAAAATACAATTTTGGGGTTTATACAAAAGAAGAGACATGTTCAATATATCCACATGACTTCCAAGCACTATTCTCACATGTACACAGGTTTAGGTTGCTTTACAAATAACAAAAAAATAATTTTAGGGGTGTGATGAGTTGAGAAATCATCTATCAAAATACTCATTTAAATCTATTTTGTTAATTCCTTATGTCATTACTAATTTTATAAATTTAGCTTTTATATCCCTTTACTTTAAAATAGTAATAATAAATATGATGTGCATATCTTTGTGTTTTGTGTTTAAAAATATTAGTTTCTAAATCAAGCATGCATCATGTAATTTTATTATTTTTTTGGTTTTACTACTCATTTGATGAATTCAGATAAGGAGAAAAATCATGAGTTGTACCTAGATCAATTGTTAGGATACATTAAAACCTAGATTCACCCCCAAATCTCATACAAGAGAAACTATGAAAAAAATTAATCAGAAATTGAAAATAAACAAAAACATACACATAATAGGAGACACCAAATTTAATGTGGTTCACCTAAAATGGGTTACATCCAACAAACTTGTCTAGTATAATATTTCCAGCAATACAAGGGAGAAAAAAATCCTTTAACAAACCTTGTTACACCTCTTTGCCTTTTTCACCTCCACTCTATGTTTTATTTTTTTCACGTACTTCTCTCAACCATATCTTAATACATTTTAAGGCATAAAAACACCTAAGCATAACCCCTACCATCATATTTGGAAACATATAATCAATGGCCCATATTGACTATGAAATTATAATTTAATAAGGCAATATTAATACATTTTTTACTTTGGGGTGTTGCCCTAAACCCCCATCGGGGTCCTAAAAAATGCAAGGGGGGTTCCACTCTTACAACCCCCTATGCCATCAGGTTTACAAAGAATGGGATCTAAATCTAGCTAAAATAACATTAGAATTTTAACCTCTGGTCCTAGAAGACAATCAGGCTCCACACCTAACATCAAGAACCAACCTATAGAAACTAGGTGACCAATCAGAGAAAACATAGAAAATAATAATTTTTTAATCCAAATATTTCACCCTTGGAGTAGGCTATTTAGGCTTCTCAAATATTTAACTAACATGGGATTAGCTCTAGGCATGTGGGTTGCATATAGTAGAGGTAAACCTCTAGGTTAAAGGGATATCTCCCTTGATTTATCTTTTAGGCTCACACAGTAAACTAGACCAATCACTAATGGGAGTGAAAAGGGAAGAAAGAAAGGAAAATCAACCAATGCTAATGAGGTGATACACTAAGTATAAGTACACCAACATACTTGCATCTACCCTAAGAAAGAAGACTACTAAAATTGACCTCAACTCAATGTTCTTCTAGCATAATTATTTATACATGGAGGAATATTTCTATGCATATTTAGATGTGGGTGAAAAAAGGTCTGATAATAGACACTGGACTCTCTCATAATTCAAAACATACTTAAAAAATACATACACTTCATGAGACATGTTAGAAGAGAGCATTACTCACACAAAACATGTAAGAGTAGAATGAAAGCAAGGAAAATACATTCATCACTGATAATCAAAGTAAACTACTTAAAATACATAAGAAAGAGTTATATAGATAAAATAAACTTCATAACTTTATTCTTAGGCAAATCAATATGTCAAACTAGCATGACTTTGCCATACTAGGTGTGTACTTGATACAAATGCCAAAATGGCCTGCATATATAGAGCATATGAGAAGAGAGAAGAAGAGAAGTTGGATAGTCACAAGGCCAAATGTCAAGACTTGGAAACTAGTTATAATACAAGATAATGAAGTTTAAAATATTTCATGAGGTTATCTTGGACAAGTGTCCATCATAAACATGGCACCTTCCTTGAAGTTGGCTTGGAGATCTCCTTGGTCCTCCTTGAAACTACCTTGATGATGAGGAGTTCAAAAACTAACTAGAACTTTTGAATTACTCATTAACACATTTTTAATGAATTGAGAACGTGGTAAAATTATTTTAACAACCCTTATATTTCCTTTAATCGATCGACTTCTCTGCATCACTTGTCATTTACTATTTTCAATCACTCACTAGCCTTTTAGGCCTAGATCTTCACATTTATCACTAGAATGACTTGTATTTGATCATGGAAATTAGTTGAAGATGTGTTATAAAAATAATTTAGACATTTTAATCCTCTGATCTATCATATATCTTAATTAAAACTTCAGAACACACTTATCACTTCAAATTTTGATAGTCACCCTCATTCTCATTATCTTATTTAAGACTACCTGATATGACCAACTAAGCAGATGAGTTTTGATGAATAAATGAGGTGATAAAAAGTTATATATATTTGAAATACATCTCTAAACACCTCTCATAATGGTTTTCATCTACTCATTCCCTTATGTATTTGTAGAAAAAATCAAATCCTACAAGAAATAGAGAATTAGACCTATCTATACAAGTGATGGTATAGAATGATTGAATGATGAGGGGCCGGGGATAGTTTCAAACAAGTAAAAAAAATTCAATGCCAATTGCCCAATTATATATGCATATCCATTTATATCTTCTCTATTAGGTTCACACAAGGGTTTTAAGAGGATTAACTTCATAGCAATGATTCATAAAATCTAGATGCTAAACCCTTGAAATATTTACATTAAGATCAAGATAATGACCTCCATCATATATCCCTATCTTATTAAAGTAGCACGTACACCATCTGTATAGATATGATCAAAGAAAGTTGGGTTTTGAGCTCCTTCAAGGCCTTCTAAGTACTCTGGATAGGAATTTAAGCCAAAAATGACCAATTTAGGTTACTCCCTACAAAAAATGGTTCTTACCAGCCTTATAATCTCACATTAAATATTTAAAATTTATTGGAAGGTTCTCATGGTCATATGGATCAAGTTAGAGGCCATGAGGGTTTAGGCCTAGTAGACCTAGATAGTATTTTCTATTTATAGAACACATGTGTGTGATCACAGTGAACTCAAGGCATCTAAATTATTTTTTCACCTTTAATAAAACTTTATACATCATCTCATTATCATTATAAGACTCCTTATTCATCCTTTCAACATTCACATACTAAGTCTGTAAACTATGTTGCTCATGGAGTTCCTTTACTCTGAGATAGAACATAGATCATCTCCCCTATTGGTATGAAAAAATTATACCATGGAGTTTTATATTATGTTTTTAATACCTTCTTTACCAAGTTTCAATTCTTTACCATGCCCATAGAGCCTTCAACATCAAATGTTACCAAGTCTAGGTTCTAGGTTAAGACTGTATGCAAGGTTTAATTGACTGATTATAAGGTT
The DNA here is from genome assembly GCA_037957365.1 of Torreya grandis. Taxonomy (NCBI): domain Eukaryota; kingdom Viridiplantae; phylum Streptophyta; class Pinopsida; order Cupressales; family Taxaceae; genus Torreya; species Torreya grandis. The sequence goes on along the minus strand of JARHVA010010439.1, from coordinate 155,872 downwards.
TAAGACCCAGTTTGGTTTTTTATCCTTGCATCTAAGAATCACATGAAAATGTGTTATAAAATATTTATAATGGTTTCAATTCTTTCATCTCCATCCTATACATTTGTTTATCAACTAACTATCATCCTTCATTGCTTAGGCTAGTCTGTAGTATGAGTGTCCAAACTATAGGTGTTATTAGAGAAATCAATAAGTTCCTATAAGTGGATATTCATTTGAGTAATATGTTTACACCTATTTGATATATCCTTAGGTCACTAATACCTTTCACACCTAAATATATTCACCTCTACCTATATGCCATGCTCTCATCTCTATACCATCAATGCACTAGGATTGTGCAAATTCTAGGTTCAATTTTGGTCTAATGGCACTATGGATCACTAAGTGTTTTCAATAGAAACATGATTGAGTTGGGGGTCCACTTATCAACCTATTATTTTGACCAAACAACTTATTTTCATGTTCAAATTCTATCTATAGGTCTAGACAGCAGGAAGGAAAATGTCAGGCTTATACATACCTCATCAATTTTCACCAACATATGACACTTTATTGGACATAAACCTTTTTTGGATAAACTAAGATAAGTCATCTCATTTAAAACTTTTTCACTTCACTAAATTTTCTTCCAATCTGTGATCACTAATCTCAAAGTATTGGAGCCTATGTTGAGTTTGAAGATGTCCTACCATCTTAACAAGTAGAAAATGAGACCTATTTCATGGTTAGGCCCAGATATCATATTTCTTGAATCTCCTTCAAAAAATTTAATATCTCATGCCTTTTTGGTATTCATTTAGGATTAGAGACTATGTATAGTATTGGACTAACTCTCTTACTATTGCTTCATGATGTCTTACCATATCAATCCTATATTAAAGTATGTTTCTTCTATTGCATTATCAACCTTGAACTACTCTCAAGACATCCTACTACTCTGCCTCTATTGACTACATAGTCATAATCTTGTGGCTTACCAAGTTCTTATCTTATCTTCACTTTATTATCTTTGAGTGCCTTGAAGATATCTTCAATGCAAACCCTCCATGGAAAAATTGACTTCCATGTTTTGAGGGGGTGAAAAAAAGTGTTTTACCTTGACTTGGAGCCACTCAAAGAATATCAAAACACTTTAAATATGAAAACACTATCTAAAGCTCTCAATGGTGCTCACTCTGATCACAAAGATGATCCTCCATATGTCTTCAAGTTCACACGTGCCAAATGAATTGAATCTAACATGAAAGGAATAAAATTTCTTGCAATTCCATGTACAACACTTAGTTCGCATAGACCAATGCCATCAAGTAGGAAAACTAAGTCCATTGGGAATGCATAGGCAATTTAAAGTCACTAATAGTCTTAGTGATTATTCATGAACAAAATACCATCAATCTAGAAACTATTTCAGATAAATGGAACTACAAAAAGAGTAATAATATTCACCAAGTATATTCCTTTTAACTCTACTTACCTTATCCATATTGAAGGAAAACCATTTGACTTATTTGACCTACTCAAGAGAGGGATGAGAGAGAGATATTAGTTTTCACCATTTTTGGAGATTTCAAATCTACCTAAGCTGGGAGTTGATCTTTGGGGATTTGAGGGGACCTTCTTAAAGTAGTAACATGTGCCAAAAGTTTTATGTAATCTATACAATAACTAAAACTCCCCTTTTTTAAAGTGATCTTCTTACTTTTAAGATTGAACCTACATCATGTCGGTTTCAAAATAGTTCCTCTAACATGTGGGACATTATATTGCACTTTGCCACACTTTTCCTTAGTGGAAAACTATACAACTCATTCAAATGGCCAAAAGGTGGCATAATATGACATGAGATAAACTATAGAAATGTGACAAGGATCAAAGCATAATATTTGACCTCATTAATGACCATGGTGAACATTTTACAACTTAGGAGACCCTATATAAGTTTGAACTTGTAGGGGGGTTGACTTAATTTGAACCAGGGTTAAAATTATTCAACATCTTGGTGATTACCTAGGGATAACATGCCTTTTATGCTAAGGACTAGTTTCATTCTCCTATATTTGTGTAATGGAGTCACTTATACAATTCCATTGACACTAAACTCACACCAAATATAATAAGGAACACACACAATACAAGACAAGAAATCAAACACACTTGTGCTCTCATGAACACTTAGGGAAAACTTAAAAACAACTTAAGAAAAATAGGATATGTAAAAAATAACTTGAAGCAACTTTATCTGCCTAGATCAAAGGGGAAATTTTCACCATATCTTACTCCATGGAAGATTTCAAGAAGCAAGTTATCCCTAGAGCATGGGTCTTGATGTCTTCAATTTTCTTATATTTTCAAATCTCCTTATCATGATCTTCAATGCAATCACAAAAACTATAAACATATCACCTAAAAAGGTGAATTGCTCTTGCACTTCAACAACCTCACTCTTTTAATTAGACCACTCAACTAACTCTTGACTCAATGATGCATCAACAAAGTATTTTTTTTTACTTACATGGTAATTTGAATGAGATTATTTTATTACCATCTGCAAGTTCTTCAAGCTCTTTAAGGAGATTTTTATATTTAATCCAATATTCATCATTATCTTTCATGGGGACATCTTGTTCTATCTTCTTATTTACTTGACCTTCCTTGCAAATATCTTCAAGTCCTTGGATAAGTTAAATATGTTGTTGTTAGTCATCTTTGCCTTTTTTCTCCTTAAGAACCACAACCTCTTCAAACTCATCCTATTGACCATGTTCATGAATATCATAGTCATCATATATTTCTCCATCATGTATTTAAAAATCTTGGTGATTTTCTTCAAGAATTGTTTGTTTAATAGGAACCTTGCATTCCTCTTTAACAATCTCATTTTTATCTCCTTCAATAACTAGATTCTCAAGACCTTAATATTCATTGAACATGTTCAAATAGGTCTACCACAAGTTTTGATCAAGATCTTTGTGAAGATATACAACTTTATCTATCTCTTCTCTTTATTGACTCAAGAAGTTTGACTTGTGCTTGTCTTCACCAAGGGGATTACCTATAATGAACTGTTCTTCATATACACTTGTATCATCTTCTTGATCAGTTGTAAATTGATATTAATATTCTTTGCTTTCCTCCCATAGGATGGGTTCTCCTTCAAGAGGGGATGAGGTGGGAGGGTGGTGGACAATTTCATGGTTTAGATAAGGAGAATGAGGTGTGATATAGGGATCATGAATGGTCATGGGTATGGAAGGAGACACTTGAAAGATTTCCTAGAGAGAGAGAAGTTTGTACTAGGCTATAGATATCTCATTTTCTTCAAAAAACACCTCACCTTTCTCACAACCTTATTGAGGATCTTCAATAGCTGCAACTTTATCTTCCACATTATCAACCAAGGCATTTTTTTCATGTTGAAAATCTTCTTGGATAAACTTCTATGAGGGCAAAGATTTAGGTTCTGGAGGAGAAGGAAATGGGTCTTGATTACACATAAGGTTTCATTCTTTCACATCAACTTCTTGGTCTTTAATCTCTTCATCTTTCTTTCCCTAAGGCTTCACTACTTGGTTCCAAGATGGAACTTAGAGATTATTAGGCTCTTTTAAAGGATCCTTTTAAGGATATTGAATGATTTCATGAGGATAAGGGGAATGAGAAAATTGATTTGGAAAATAAGAAGACTCTTAGGATATGAGGGAGAGACTTGTTTTCAAACAATTTTTCACCTTCTTCTTTATCTTTTTGAGACCCTTTAATAGTTGTAAGTTGATTATTAACTTCTTGGTTTTTTGAACTTTCAAGCCTATCAACCTAAAATTGGATGTAACATCTAATTTCATGAAAATATTCATTAATAACATAGTTGGATTCCTCTTCAACCAAACTCCACATATTCATAAGGAATTAAACCACCTTTCTCATCTTCTCTATGAAAGAATAGGGATTACATTAATCTCTTTATCCTGTTTCTTCATCAACCTTTCTAATTTTAAAAAATATGGCATGAGGGCCAAAAAGGATTTAACTTAAGGTGGAATTATATTATGAGGAGGATATACTTATGGGTTTGGGTATTAACCTTGAAAATATTATCTAAGAGTTTGATAAGATGGATAGGGTTATTGGGGAAGACTGTCTCCAAGAATTTTCCTCTTAAGAGATTGGATTTATTCTTAAAGAGCCTTAAGATTATCTTCTTGATAGCCTTATTCATAATATTATTCACAACGCTGATAAACAACTTCATTAAAATATGGAGAAAGAATGGTTTTACCATAGGGTTGATAACAACTTTGATAGGGATATTGGGGAACATAGTATATATCATAAAAGGGCTTAGAGGGAGGTGTGTAGAATGGAATCTCAACATATCTAGCCATATCAAATTTATTAGTCAAATTAAAAATAAGAATTGATCAAAATATTTTACAAAAATTACCTGGTCTGCTTATAACCAACAAATTGCATTTAGAGTCATCATTGGTGTTTTCTTGAATGCTTCATAAATTTGATAGTAGGAAGAACACACAAAACATTCCACTCTTTTGGAACTTAGTCCCACTGAGTGTGAAAAAACTATTGTGGAAAAATATTTCAGCCTTGGAAGAGGTTATTAATGCCTCTCCAATATTTTTCTAACATGGGATTACCTCTAGGCCTATGTGTTTCCTATATTAGAGGTAAACCTCTAGGTTAAAGTGCTAGCTTCCTTGATTTATCTTTTAGTCTCACACACTAGAATAGACCAATCACTAATAGGGGTGAAAAGGGAAGAAGGAAAATAAAATTAACCTATGATAATGGTGTGATACACCAAGGATAATTTCACCAACATACTTGCATCTATATTAAGAAAGAAGACTATTAAAACTGACCTCAACTCAATATTCTTCTAGCATAAATGTTTCTACATGGAGGCAGATTGATATACATATATAGAGGTGGTTGAAAATAAGGTATGATAATAGAAACTAATATTCTCTCTCACACTTCATAAAATACTTAAAAAACACGTACACTTCATGAGACCTATTAGAAGAGAGAATTACTCACACAAAACATGGAAGAGTAGAATGGAAGCAAGGAGAAGAAATTCATCACTTGTCATCCAAGTACACTACTTAAAATACTTATACAAGAGTTGAGAGATAAAATTAACTTCATAAATTAATTATTAGGTAAATAAATATATCAAACTAGTAGGGCTTTGCCATACTATGTATGTACTAGTTATAAATGTCAAAATGGTCTACATATATAGAGCATAGGAGAAGAGAGAGAAGAAGAGAAGTTGGACAATCATAAGGCAAAGTTTTAAGACTTGGAAACTAGTTAAAATATAAGATAATTAAGTGTAAAACAAGTAATGAAGTTTTCTTGGACAAGTGTCCTTCATAAACATGACACCTTCCTTAAAGTTGGCACAAAAATCTCCTTGGTCCTTTTTCAAACTGCTTTGCTGATGAGGAGTTCACAAACTAACTAGAACTATTTTAGAAATAATTGACACATTTGTAATAACCTAAGAATGTGTAAAAAATAATTTAACATCCATTATTTTCCCCTTAACTAATGGAATTTTTTTCACCATTTTTTATTTACTGTTTATAGTTACTCACTAGCCTTCGAGGCCTAGATCTTCACATTTTTCACTATAATGACTTGAAATTGTTTATTTAAATTCATTTAATTTGTGTTATAAAACTCATTTATACCTTATTTATCCTTTGGTATATCATATACCTTAATGAAAACTTCAAAACAGACTTCTCACTTCCTATCTTTGTTAGTCACCCTCATTCTCACTATCTTGTTTAGGACTGCCTGCCATTACAAACTAAATAGAATAGTTTTAATGAATAAATAAGGTGATAAAGAGGTATGGATATTTAAAATAAATATATAAAAACCTTCAAAATTTTTTTTCATCTTCTCATTCCCTTCTATACCTATAAAATAACTCAAATCCTACAAGAAATACAGAATAAGTATTATCTATACAAGTTATGTTATAAAATGACTAGATCGTAAGAGGCAAAGGAGAGTCAAAAATAAGTAAAAACCACTTCCAATTACAATTGGCTAATTATAGATGCATCTCCATTTATATCTTCTCCATCAAGTTCACATAAGGGTTTTAAAAGGGTTAGCTTATTAGTAGTGATTCATAAAATTTAGATTCTCAACCCTCAAAATAATTACATTTAAAACAAGATAGGACCCCATAAGCTATCCATATATTCTTTAGGAACCATGCACACCATCTATATAGATATGATCAAAGGAAGTTGGCTCTCGAGCTCCTTCTCAACATTCTAGGTACCCCTGATAGGAATTTAATCCAAAAATGACCAATCTAGGTTACTCCCTACAAAAAGATGGTTATTAACAACCTTATAATCTTTTATGAAATATCTCAATGTTTTTGGAAGGTTCTCATGGTCATATGAATCAAGTTATAGGCCATGAGGGTTTAGGCCTAGTTCTAGGCCTAATAGACCTAACTTGTATTTTTTTTGGATAAAACACATATGTGTGATAATAGTGAATTTAAGGTCTCTCAATGCACCTTTAGTAAAATTTTAGACATCATCCCATGATCATTCTTAGTCTCCTCATTATTCCTTTCAACATTCACATACAAATTTTGCAGACTGTGTTGCTCATGGAATGCCTTTAGTCTAAGATAAAACATAGAGAATATCCCCTATTAGTATGAATAAAAATGAGACCATGGAGGTTTATAAAGTTATTATGACCTTCTTCACCATGTTTCAATTCTTGACTATGCCCATAGAGCCTTCAACATCAAATGTTCCCAATACTAGCTTCTAGTTTATGAATGTAATGCATGGTTTAATTGACTAAGTATAAGGTTAAAGACCTAGTTTAGTTATATCTCCTTACATATAAGAATCACATTAGAATGTGTTGGATAAGTGTGAAAATGGTTTTTATGTTTTAATCTCCATCTTATACCTCTATTCATCAACTAACTAGCATCCTTCATTGCTTAAGCTAGTCTACAGTATGGGATTCCAAACTGTATGTGTTATCAGAGAAATCAAGAAGTTCATATAGGTGGATATTCATTTAAGTACCATATTTACAAAGTTTTGATCTATCCTAATATTAATAGTACATTTCACACCTAAATATATTCACCTCTATCTTTAGGCCATGGTCTCATCTCTATACCATCAATGTACTAAGAGTTTACAAGTTCTAGGTTCACTTTTGGTCTGATGGCACCATGGCTCACTGAGCATTTTCAATAGAAACCTAAATGAGTTAGAGGTCCACTTATCATCCTCTTCTTTTAACCAAACAATTTATTTTCATTTTCAAATTCTATCTCTAGGTCTATACTATAGGAAGGAAAATGTTAGACTTATACAAACCTCATCAATTTTCACCAACAAATGAAAATTTATAGGGAAAAAACCTTTTTTGGAGAAACTAAGGTAAGTCATCTCATTTGTAACTTTTTCACTTGACTGACTTTTATTCCAATCTATGATCATCAATCCCAAAGTATTGGATCCTATCCTAAGTTTTAAGATGTTTTACCATCTCAACAAGTAAAAAATGAGATCTATTTCATGGTTAGGTCCAAAAATCACATTTTTAAAATCTCTTTCATATTTCTCAATATCTCAAGCCCCTATGGTATTCATGTAGGATTAGTGACTGTGTATAGTCTTTGACTATATCTCTTGATATTTCTTCATGATGTCTTACCATATCAATCCTATATCAAATTAGCTTTTTTACATTGCATTACCAACCTTGAACTATTCCCAACACATCCTACCACTCTGCCTCCATAGACTATATAGTTAAAATATTTTTGTTTTACTAGGGTCTTAGCTTATATTCCCTTTCTTATCTTTGAGTGCCTTGAAGATATCTTCAATACAAACCCTCCATGGAGAAACTAACTTTCATGTGCTAAGGGGTGAACACTGGTGTATTAAATTTACTTGGAGCAACTCATAGAATATCAAAACACTGTAATTATGAAGACACTATCTACAACTCTCAATGGTGTTCAATCCTATCATAAAGATGATATGGCGTATCTCTTTAAGTTCAAACATTCCAAATGATTTGAATCCAACATGAAAAGGAAAGAAATGTCTTTCAAGTCCATGTACAACACTTGGTTTTCATAGACCAATGCCATCAGATAGGAAAACCAAAGCCATTGGAGATGCATAGGTAGTTTGGATTCACTAATAGTCTCAATGATTTATCATGAAGTAAAGACCATCAATAAAGAAAATATTTCAATGAATTTTAAGTAAAAATGGAGTAATAACATCCAACAAGTTAAAAAGGGGTAAATACAGGTGTTTTAACTTTACTTGGAGCAACTCACAGAAGATCAAAACACTGTAATTATGAAAACACTATCTACAACTCTGAATGGTGTTCAATCCCATCACAAGGATGATTTGGCCTATCTCTTTAATTTTAAACATTCCAAATGATTTGAATCCAACATGAAAAGGAATAAAATGTATTTCAAGTCCATGTACAACACTTGGTTTGCATATGCCAATGCCATCAGATAGGAAAACCAAAGCCATTGGGGATGCATAGGTAGTTTGGAGTCACTAATAGTCTCAATGATTGTTCATGAAGTAAAGACCATCAATACAAAAACTATTGCAATGAAGTGTAAGTAAAAATGGAGTAATAACATCCACCAAGTGTATTCCTTTTAACTCTGTTTACCCTGTCTATACTGAAGAAAAACCATTTGACTTTTTTGACCTATGCAAGAAAGCGATGAGAGGGAGAGAGAGATCATTTTTCACCATTTTTGGAGATATCAAAGCTAACTAAACCTGGATATGAACTATGGGGATCTAAAGGGATCTTCCTAAAGTAGTTACATGTTATATAACTATTAAGTAGTCCATAAAACAACTGAAACTACCCTTTTTCCAAGTGAACTTCTTGATTTTAACATTGAAGTTACATCATGTCAGTTTAAAAATAGTTCCTCTAACATTTCATGACATGTGGGATATTATATTTCACTTTGACACACTTTTCCTTAGTGGAAAATCGTACAACTCATTCAAATGGCCAAAAGGTGGCATAATATGACATGAAACAAATTATATAAATGTGACAAGGATAAAAACATATTATTTGACCTCATTAATGACCATGGTGGACATTTTAAAACCTAGGAGACCCTATGAAAGTTTTAACTTTTAGGGTGATTGACTTAATTTTACTTAGGGATAAAATTAGTCAATAATAATCCAATGAGTATTGAAGTAATGATGGTAATTTTTTCTATAAATAACCATAAATTTTTATTTAAAAAATTTATTAATGTGACTAGGCATATTCATGTACATTCCCAATGCTATGGTTTTAACCTGTGCCACACTTTTCCCTTTTTGGCTAATCCTATCACATCATACTCTTGTGACATAATTTCCATCACATATAATTATTGTATCTATCCCATAAAAGGACTAAAAAATATTCATCACTAAGTAATATGGATGTGGTGAATGTAATGAAAAGATGATATGGGAACCAAAACATGTAATCAAGGAAAGGTAATAGTTTTTATCAGTAAACTAGGGAATATTATAACATACAAAGAAGTAGTAATGTGAAGAATTGGGGGATTATTAATTTTGGTTATCTGGATAATAAGACAAAGGTTAAGTGCAAGAGCGATGTTTAATGAATTATTCATTGAAATATTAAGTAACAAATGTAAATATTAGAAGATCATGATCATACTGTGACATATGCCAAACACATATGTGGTTTGTTATATCAATTGTATTTTGTGGCATCTCACAAAAGGGAACACAAATAGATAGTCACAAATAAAAAATGTGTTTATTGATATTTACTATTAGTTTTAGTCTTAACATCAAAATATGATTTCAAAATATGAATTTATTTTCATGTTAACACTAATAATAAAAACTATTATTTAATACATGTCATCAAAGAAACCAAAAAGGAAAAAATAAAAAAAAACAAGTATATTAAGCTGTAAGCTAGGTGACATTTAAAAATCAACCAAACCCTCCTCTAAGAAAAATCAATCCACCATCCATCCCACCTTACTAATGTTTCCATCCATAGCCACATCCAATTCACCTACACAATTACTAAATTCTTACACTTAGTATAAATTAAAATTATAGAAACAATAGTCATAACTTGGCATCAAACATATACTTCCATATTTTATGGTATTAACAATGATTCACTACATCAAACATATTCATAAAATAGAAAAAAAATCATGAGAAAAGGATTAGTCCTCTAACACTTTGAATATAATATTGTATTTAGTTTTAGTATTTAATTGAAGGGTGAATAGATCCATCCTTCTATATTCATATCACGATCATGCACCTGAGCTAAGGAAATCCCAAAATCTTATAATCATACCATTGCATTAAACACAATCATTAACTATGACATTGGTCATACTTTTATACATCTCATGGAGAAATATATAATTTTATGGCCATAAGGAAAAGATGTGTCAATTAATCCTTTGTATTGTAAATAGTCCTAGCAATATGTTGTATGGATATCATCCACAATCAGAATATAATATATGCATATGAGTTATATGAGTTTGATACATGTAATTATGTTTAATATGTTTATTTGGATTTCATAATAATCTAAGTTCAAAGCTTAGAGTATTTTAGTCACACCAAAAAATCAAACATATATAGAGATACTTGATGACATCTTATTTATTTGTTGAATCCCATGAAACATTATAGAGAATAATAGTCATGAAAAAGAGATCAGTATGTTGAAACTTTGTATGTAATATTTTTTTAGTTTTAATATTGAATTAAAGGAAGAATAGATCCATCCATCCATATTTTTATATCATAATCATATATGTCTTGAGATATATCTATAAAACTTGTATGTGAGATGTAATACTTAGGTGTATGTCAAGTTAGCCGATAAAAATTACAAGAAGCATGCATATTAAGTTTGGAGCTCATTAGAATCTAGATAAATATCATGTACATTTCTCTTATTAATTTTAAATATTGGAATGGAAAATACTATTTATAGATTAATTAAAATATCATTATATTAAAATCAAATACAAAACAAATCCTCACATATCTTGGTTTGGAAAATAGAAACATGAAAATAGGTTGCCAAATATCAACTAATATTTTATATTTTAGTGCATCAATATTAAAATTTATAATCCATCATAGTTTATAACCTTTTAATATGGGATTTTATTTAAAATATTGATGGTCTTGACAAATAATATTACATAGGCCACTTACATTGCATATGAATATTATGGATATCCCAGGGCATCTTACGAGTTAATTTAGCTTATACCAAATGAATAACTACTTATACTCATTGACATTGTTAAAATCTAAGAGGAGGATTTAACAAATAAATAAAATGAGAGTATTTCTACCACATAAGTCTTAAAAAATGAATATAAATATGTCAAATAAAACAAGAAATCATGTATGCCTAGTTTCCAATATGCATTAATTGTAGGATTATTCATGTAGATAAAATTCATTTAATGTAATAGTTGCTTCTTTATTTGATGTTAATCTTCCATGATTCAAATATCAACAACCCAATAATTTTGGGTATTAATATGGTGTATAAAATTATATCAATTTATGGGAAATATTGAAATAGAAATCTTGAACAACAAGATAGACTAAGAGTATTACTTCCACAAAAAGCTTCAACAATGATGATGTAAATTTTCAAATGAAATAATAAACCACTCATTACCAATTCCCAATATGCATTAATAACAATCTATTTTTATGTTCTATCAATTTTGAGTTTTTATTTTTGCATCATTTAAATGTTGCACATGTTTTCCCACTCATTCTCTAATTGGGGCAAGTTAAAAAACATTATATATGCATCCTTTTTTTTCACATCACACATTTAAGATTGTACAATAATTATCTATAAATTATAGATGAAACATGTGTTATTTTTTTAGTATACCAATCCAAAAAGTATTTTTAAAATTACAGTGTTAGTTATAATTTATCTCAACAGCTATATGGACCTCCCCCTTATCCCAGGGCTATTATCAAATCTATATGTAAGGTGGGGGGTGTTGAGTGTGATGATGAAATGTCCCACTTGTATATCACATGAAAATAATGGTGTAGTAAATTGTCATTCATAATACCGACCTGCAAATATTATCTCCATGTTTATATCCAACAAATGGAGAAAAAATAAAAAAGTTATTTGAATTAGATATTTCAAGGTTTCATGATTTATAATGTTATGAAAACATTTTAGTGAATCCATGTTTGTTATAATATATGTGAATAACAATTATCTAAAAGTCTTTTGCAATATATTTTAAATTATATTCTTCTTATTATGAATAGAATATTTATGAAACAATGCAATTTGATTTGTATATGAATGAATTTTAAAAATATCATAATTAAATTATATTTATTTATTTCTCATGTTACATCTTTTATGATATATTTTGTTTTATTTTATTTTTTGGCATTTTTTAATTTAAGAATGTGAAAATTTGTGATTATTTTATAAATTTTTGTAAGCATTATAATAACTTTTAAATAAATTAAAATGCATAGTTTTTTATATGAAGTTAATATATATTATTCTTTCTAAAGATTGATATTAGTATTTCTAAATCCATCCTTTGATAGTATAATACATCTTAGTTTAAACTTTCTAAGATGTTTAAATTTTGGAATTTTTTTTCTATAAAATAAATATCTCTAAACAATAAGTACTAACGTTACATAATGACACTTGTTTAAATATGGCAATTGTAAATTTTTAAGGGAAATATTGAATGAATAATATTATTAAAAGTTTCACATAGAGTCAAGGTTACCTATCAAAAATAACTCTTATTAATACATGGAACTTGGGCCAAAATTTGATAGTTAGCCTTGCTTGTCCCAACTTTTTTTTATGAATTTTACCATATTCAACATTGCCCTTCAAATGGTAATATTATTTATAGTATAAAGAAGAAACATTAGATCACACACACACACACACACACACACACACACACACACACACACACACACACACACACACACACACACACACACACACACACACACACACACACACACACACACACACACACACACACACACACACACACACACACACACACACACACACACACACACACACACACACACACACACACACGCACGAACGCATGCACGCATGCACGCACACACGCACGCACGCATGCATGCACGTGCACACACACACACGCACGCGTGCGCGCACACACGCACGCACGCGCACACACACACACACACACACACACACACACACACACACACACACACACACACACACACACACACACACACACACACACACACACACACACACAAAATAGTTTGAGATTTTAATATTCTGAGCATGATATGTGGAATTACTAGATTTTTGAATGCACCATGAATATTAACAATATAAATGTATAATTATTTTCTATGTTAATAGATACATCGCTAATTTACAATAAAAGATTCAACTATTATTTTTAAGTGTCATTATTTTAATAGTCAACAAGGATGGAGTTTCAATGTGGAATGGGGATGCCATTATAGTAGTTTTTTAAATGCAGGGGATCCAGAGGAAATAAATATCTCTAAATACTAGTTGCAAATACTTTTATTGAAAATGGAAATTAAAATATATTTGAGACCATTTGAACTACCATTATCTTACATGTTCCTTCCATAAATGTATTGGTTAATAGATGCATCAATGACTTCCAATAAAAGATTCAACTATTATTTTTATGTAAATGTCATTATTATAATAATCAACAAGGATGGAGTTTCAATGTGGAATGGGGGTGCCATTGTGATAATTTTTAAACTGTAGATGATCCAAAGGAAATAAAGATTTTTAAATATTCATTCTTGCAAATATTTTTATTGAAAATGGAAATTAAAATTTATTTGAGACCATTTGAACTGTCATTGTGTTATCCTTATAGAAGTTTATGAGTGCCACATGGTGTAAAATATAAATATCACAAATAAATTGAAATTGTAAATAATCAATTAGTTCCATACACTACGTCTTATAATTTGAACATGTGACATTTAGAGACACATGACATCATTAAGTAGAATTGTGTTGTCTCAAAATTTAATCTTCATCCTTTACCCATTCAAACCTTGTGAACACATGAACATGTGATATTAAGAGATGTGTCATCATAATGTTGTTGTAGACTTATGTTCTCATTGTTAACAATTTTAAAACATGTGAACACACTTAAGTACAAGATTAATACATGTGGCATCATCATGCAAGGTGACTTTGTTGTATACTTTTTTTGTTTTGAGATTTGAACTAGATTATTAAATGATAAAATTATTATGGACCTATGTAGAATGGGAGCAAAATATTATACAGAGGTCTAGTATATTAATAATATTTTCAATTAAGAATTTGATATTAATAATAACTTTTTTAGAATGAGTCATTTTCAAAATATAGTCATGCCTACCCTAAATCATAGGAATGGTATGCAACATGTCCACCTTGAAAATTTTATGTGTCCATAAATGATCCTATTCAATTCTAAGGAAATTTATTACTCAGTCATTTTATCTGGGACACAACATGGTGAGAGGAGAGGTGCTACTATTCTTCCTTATACTAGACTCATGAATGTGTGGTTAGGGTACAATCAAAAATCACCATAATTATGCTTCTAGAGACCTCTTTATTTTGTTAGTTAGCCTTAATGTAGGATTCATATTAATAGCTTGATACACATGAGAGTACAAGTCATCAACTATATTTTATATATAACACCTAAACCTTTAACATATGAAGAATCTCAAAGTATCCACAAATTATTTTTTCTTTTTTTGGGTGTCCATTTAGGTGACCCTGGAAAACTCAAGGTAGCAAAAATAACATCATTAAATAAATTAGGACATCATAGTCCCATTATTTTAGGGGAAAATCATCATCCTCATTGTACTTCACCACTTTGACCTTCTCATGAATGGCTATGTAATGAGGGAATCCACCATGAAGAGATTCTAATTTAAAACCTATGTCCGTGTATTCATACTTTGTTCTAAATGAGAAAAAAGAGGGAATTCAGTCTAACTATGAGTTAATATTATAATAACTTTGTGTACATGATTGTGTAATTTTTTTAATAGATGAAGGAATAAAGATCTCTAGATATTCAATTTTAGATGGTATTTTATTTGAAAATGGATTTAAAATTATTTTGATAGAATATAAGTCTATTTGTGAGGCACATATCCAAGGTTAGTCATGGAAACATCATGAGAATGAGTTTCTTTCCAATGGTATCTAACGACAAGCATTCCATTTGAATTTGATTTTTTTGATTTGTGGATTTGCATGAGCTTTCCTTAAGAGGTGTCGATTTATCATGTTTTATTAGAAGCTAAGTAAAACCTATTTTAATATTTGATGCATTTGTTAGTGCAAAAAATGTATATTTCCTTAGTCTAAGGTGTATTTTTTAGAAGTCATAAGGGCTTCATGGCAGTATATGTCATTGTTGCATTATTACAAACCTTTGTAACAAATTATTTTATAATTAAGACCTATAGAGGTGTGAGGTGAAGGCATGTGGTATATTGTTTCTCCACAACACTTTTTGATATTAAAAAATAGTATTATAATAAAATTT
The DNA here is from genome assembly GCA_037957365.1 of Torreya grandis. Lineage (NCBI taxonomy): Eukaryota > Viridiplantae > Streptophyta > Pinopsida > Cupressales > Taxaceae > Torreya > Torreya grandis. The sequence continues at coordinate 140,130 of JARHVA010010439.1, read as the reverse complement.
TTGATCATCTTGTAAAATTCTATGATTTTTATAAGACCATTTTAATACAAACAACAACATAGTTTATTTTTTATGCAATTAACGTAAGAGTAATATTTGTTTTTTAAGATTAAGATTAATCTTTCTAAAAACATAATTACAATAATTTCATTTACCTACACAAAATAGTTGACTCTTTTATTGGAAGTCATCAATATATCTATTAATCAAAGATTGTGTGTGTGTGTGTGTGTGTGTGTGTGTGTGTGTGTGTGTGTGTGTGTGTGTGTGTGTGTGTGTGTGTAATTTTCTTTGATTAATAGATATATTGATGACTTCCAATAAAAGAGTCAACTATTTTGTGTAGGTAAATGTAATTATTTTAATAGTGAACTATTTTATGTAGGTTTGTGTAATGTTTTAATAGTTAAATATATATTTTTAGATGACACTTATATCCCGTTTGATATTGTTGTCACAAGTCAGTCTTGAATTCCTCCAATTTTGTCAACAACATGTGAATATTTAGCATTTGAACATGAGTGGGTATGGAATGAGCACCCATAATTTATAAATAAAGATGTTGTTACATATTTTTTACAAGTGTTTCAAACATATTTTTAGCTAACTATAATTAATGATGATAATGTCCCATTATTTTCATGATACATTGAGATTAGTGATACATCAAATGACAATATTTATTTTTGCATATTAAAATCACCTTTATCACATATTATTATATTTATATATAGATTAATATTCATAGCAACACATAGATCCTTACATGATATTTCATTACATTTAATAAATATAATATTGTTTCACACATTTATATTTTTTTTAAAATTTGATAGGGTTTTACATATATGATTTCATCTTACACTTATTTTTTGTGTTATAGGATCAATGTATCTTGCATTTGTAGAGGGTGATCATGTGGAATTATTTTTAAAATGCACTAAAGTTGTAGAGGATAGAGTGTATCCAAGTAGGAGGATATTATATTACATAGATGTGGCAAGAGGTTTTTGGTTTTCAGTGTCGACATAGTATTGAATGGAAAAGTATAATTTCCTTATTCAATTGATGAAGTTCAAATCCTGGTAAATGTAGAGAATAAATGATATTACACTCTATGGGAAGAGAGTGAATTGTCAAAATATTTAGAATCCTTCATTACCCTAGTTCATAATTATTAAATTTTTATTGACTCAGAGGATTATAGTGCTACGAAAGTGGGAGATTCCAATGATGAAAATGAAATCACCATTAATTATAAAATACTTAAATATAGAACTTATGTTTTCACTGATAATGTCATTTTCAAACACAAATCCTCTAGTAAATATGATGACATAGCCTAATTATTTGTAACACATGTTCTATAATATCATAAAATTAATGAAGAGCGATTGGAACTTTTGGTGTTTGGTGTAATTCTAAAAATATGGTAAATCTATGTTATGATTTCTTGAACTTGCTACAACCCAACAAAATATTTGATTTTTCATGAAACATGAATAACCCTTATGGTAAATATAGGAATTAATCAATTAGATGCTACATACATTGTACATAGTGGTGAACACAATTAAAAGTTCAAAGGAGTTGTTGAAAAATTGATCCATTTGTGTTCATCAATGAGAAAATATGTTATAAAGGGAACAATTGAAAAAGTACTTGAAGGATTCATGGAAAAATTAAAGGGATTGAATTAAAATAAATTTGGTGTTCATATTGATAAATTATTTATCCCTCCTTGAAAAGGATTCTCCTTATCTGAAGGATCTCTCGTACAATGGCCTACTAGGCAATTGGCCAACATAAATAGTTCTCCTCCAGATGTCATAATAAAAAAATTTCTAGATGAGGTTGAGGTAAACATGTGGGATGCATTAGAAGAGTGACAAACACATTTTTTAAATCTCCTATTTATTTTTATGTTACTAACTACAATAATTTTGAAAAGGTGATCAAATACCTTAAAATGCTCAAAAATGTCAAAAAATAAATGTCCCTCTAGATAGTTCATGAAATTGAAATGTTGATGAGGATATAAAATGGTCAATTAACTAAATACAATATTTAATGTTAAAAATAATTGTTTCAAATTTTATTATCTCAATAAATTTCCCCTTAGCTCAGTCAAATATTTATGGCACGAAACTAGATCCATGAATGAAGAACACATAAATAATTTTGTGTTTGATGTATTAAAAATAAATATCATATTTAATGTGGGGAAAACCTATGGAGGTGCATAAATAATTTTTTTATGGAATGTATGTTTATCATAATGCATGGTGCAAAGCTTATGCAAAACTAAATAACACCTTCTATAGTCTTAAATTAGATTGGATAAATGGTGATAGGTTTGTAGTAAATGATAACACCAGGAGGTCAATTAAGGCTATAAAAATTACTTGCATATCAATAATTATTGAGATAAATTCAAACATTTCTCATCATTTAACTCATTCTATAGGATAATATGAAATAAAATTTCCTCAAAAGCTATTTCTTGCATTCTATAACCACAATTATTTTTTTATTAAAGAGCATACTTATATTAATATAAATAAATAATGGTACAATGTTAGTCATATATAAAAAGGGTAAAAATGTAGTCAAATTTAGGTAAAAAAACACTCAAGAAATATTAAATCCAGTAGAGGGTCAATAATGAATCCATAAAAAAATTCACATAAAACTATCATGAGTGTGTAATAGCCAAAAAGACACATAAAAGCACATGCAATTAAATAAAATAATTATGACATAATTTTGAACATGGGGGCCAGAAGAGGTGGCATAAGAGGTAGATATTATGTCTTATCACCCCATCGCCTTTAACTAGTGGGGTATTCATTCATAGTTAAGGGATCCTAACCATCATTCTATTGAATATTATTATCTTCTTCATTATGTCAATTAGGTAAGATAGAAAGAGCTAGCCATGAATACTTGTCATGTGGGTGAGATCCCAATTCCTTCCATGACCTCCACTCTAGTAGAACCAAAAATCCAATCATGCTATACAGATGACTAGAAATGGGGCTACTAATGAGGAGAGAGGCTAATGTGCCAATTCTTATACTATTTATAATACATGCCATGCCCTCACCCATGAGCATATGCTTATAAATGTGGAAGATTTGGAGGCTCCCGACTAATCTTACTTATGGAATTTCCCCAGTGATCAAGAAAATGCTATAGGTGGTTAATTTTTAGGTGAAATTTATCATTCTAACATTGAATCTGGATAGAAATATTATAAATGATAGTAAATTTATTAGTAATATAAAAACTATGTTTCATTTCCTCATGATTAAAAAAAGAATAATTTATAGCTTTCCAGATTTGAAAAAGAATATCATCATGAAAAATCTACCAAAATTTATTATATCTTTCAAGAAGTAGGGTGGACTCCCCAAAGAGAACCATCTTCCACATAAAAAGACTTAGGCCTAAATGGCTTAAAAAGGGTATGAATCCATGGCCACACAATCTAGGTATGGGAGTAGAGCTGAAAAAGATGCTTATTTGTCTTAGACTAATGGCATTCTGGTCAAATGGGATTTGAAACCCTATTATGCTTAAGTTGATCACCCAAACACAAACCTGATTAGATAATACACTAAATAAAATGATCCTTCGTAGTCTCAATGGGAGTAACTCGCACAGTGTTAAACCTTATAGACTAGACCACATGGCTTGTAACAATCCCACTGGGTTTTACTAGAATATAGTAATTTTTTTCTTTAAAATTTAATACACATATTCATCATATAAATTTTACCACAAGAAACCTAATTATTGATCTTTAACTAACTATATTAATTTAGTTAACCAATAGGTTTAAAACTAATTCACCTAGCTAAGGATCACCATGAATAGATATAACAATCATGAACAATAATGAATAAACAATAAATAATGCATCTAATCATAAATGAAATAGTAAAAATTTAGCCATGATTGATACAACATTACATTGACTAATGTAGAAGCATACTATATAAATGTTACAGTTTTAACAGTACATAAAAATATCTTAAATGATAAAACATGATACAAAGCTCTATGGAGAAGAGTCGCCATGACTCAAGAGCATCCATGAATCAAGTATAAATATTTAATATCATGTGTAGTCTCTAGTATAGTACTCTAGATGGGAGGGATATCATCATCTGAGTACTTTTTCATACTAACCACAGATCACATATCCCCTCACTATCTCCCAAACAAGGGGATGACCCTTCCTTCATGGATGGGTAGATAATAATGGTGCAATAATAAAGAGTGATAAACTAAAACCCTGTGTGTTGAAGATATCTAATACATATGTATTTCATTAAGAAATACATTCTAACATGATATGACACAAATCTGAAAATTATATAAACATATGAAATGATTATGTTTAATTAAAACATTACTTTGGCCAAAGATTTCAATAATTAATAATTTCTAGGATCAATCAATTTCATACACACTACTCAATTGAATTACACCTCATCTTGCATTGATGACACTAATTAAGCCAGTGGAATTCATCCACTACTTACTTAATGTCATGAATGAGAGATTCGATCAAAATAAAAATAATATATAAACTAATATATTCATTTAAAATATTTTCTTTTGACTAAGATAATTTAAGCTAAATACAAAAATATCACATGCATTCATTTAGTTTTTCAAATGAAATGCAATGAATCCATAACATCTAATTTATCATCAATAATAAAAAGAACAAAAAATAATCCTCAATACAACAAACCATCTGGGTAATGGTTTATCTAAACTTCCAATTATTTAAACCAAAAGTAACTTATAATGTTATTTCTCCTCAAAACAACATTATATCACATTCTTATTTTAATTGTTCATATTCCACATATAACAAAAGCCAGTCCAAAAAGATTTATAATTAAAACTCTTAAATACTTTAATTTAAAGATTTTATACAAACATTAAAATATATACAAGCATAATTTACACAATCTTATGATAATAATACTTTTATACATAACCCATATGTATACATCTACACACACACACACACACACACACACACACACACACACACACACACACACACACACACACACACACACACACAATTCACATGTATAAATTTAATAC
>JARHVA010010439.1:45000-125000 GCA_037957365.1 Torreya grandis | reverse complement strand
ATCTATTGTTGGCCTCAACCAATCTCTGCCTAATTATCCTGAGTTTCTCTTCCATTTTTAAAAGCATCTTAGGTCTAAAGACTACCTTATCTTCTAACATTTCCCAACTAATTGGTATTCTACACCTCCTTCTATATGATGCCTCAAATAGAGATATCTTCAAGGTTGATTGGTATGAGTTATTGTAAGAAAACTCAACCAATGGAGGGTATTTCTCCCACTTGTATTACTGATACATGTAATATATATGAAGGATATATTCAAAAACCTTGTTAAGTTGCTTTGTCTAACCATTAGTTTCTAGGTGATAAGTAGTGTTGAATTTCAACTATGTACTCAGAGCTAAATTTAGAGTCAACTAAAATCTACAAGTCATCCTTAGATATTAATCTAAAATGATTTTTTATGGAAAACCATGAAATCAATACACTTGCTTCAAAAATATCTTCACAAGAATAGGTGTCTCATCTATCAAGTTGCTTAGTATGAAGTGGAATACCTTGGTTCATTTGTTAACTACAACCAAGATCATGTCATGTCAGTTTCATGATACTGACAAACCTTGGACTAAGTTCATACTAATCACCTACCACTTTCATTTTAGTATATCGTGTAGATATAGAAATCTAGCTAGATGCACATGTTTAGCTTTAACACACTAACATTTTAGACAATAAACCATGTCTATTGTATCTTTATTGGTTCCTTTCTAAAAATAGAGTGGTCTATGCTCAACCATGAGCTTGGTTACTCTTGGATGTCCTGATTATGGGGCATTGTGTATTTCCTTTAACACTGTGCTCCTCAGATTTTCTCTGTAAGCAAATACATCCTATCACTGTACTATAAAATACCATCATTCTCTATCTTGAAACCCTTATACCTGGGATTTTGATCATTCTTAGAAAATGATTTCTTGACCTGATCATATATTTCATCTCTTGGTAAGAATTTGATCACTTGATCTATGAAAGTACACTTAATAGTAGCCACAACTACTATGTACCTCTTACAAGTTAGAGCTTCAACTACTATTTTTTCTTTGCCTTTGATACAATTAATATCAAAATCCTAATCAAATAATAACTCTAACCATCTCCTTTGATGAGTATTCAGGTTCAGTTAGATGAAGATGTACTTGAGTCCTAAGTTATCAATTTTGAGCTCAAATAGTTTTCCCATCTAATAATGCCTCAAAACTTGCAAAGCATGCACAATTTATTCAAGTTCTAGGTCATGAGGGGCATAATTCACTTCATACGACTTCAATTTCCTAGAGTCATAGTCTACCACTAATCCATCCTACCTAATAACTCCTACTAGTCCATCCTAAGATGCATTGGTGATCACTAATAATTTACCATTAGGATTGGGAACTCTTAACACTAGTGCTGAAGTAAGCCTCATTTTTAGTTCTTGTAAGGCTACCTCACACTTATCTAACAAGACAAAAATATGATTCTTCCACTGAAGAGAGGTAATTAGAGTATCTATCTTAGAGAAATTTGGAATGAATTTCTTGTAATACCCCACTAATCCCATGAAAATCCTTACTTCATGCACATTCTTTGGTGCTGGTGACTCCATCATGGTTCTTATCTTTATTGGATTCACTGAAATATGTCCAATATTGCACTTTATTTTTAAAAAATGCACATTTAGAAAACTTACCATATAACCCATGATTCCACAAACATTGCAAAACTAGTTCTAGATATTGCAAGTGCCTTCCTCATCCTTGTAATAAATGAAGATGTCATCTAAAAAGACCAAAACAAAATGATCCATGTAATCTATGAACACACTATTCAGAAAATTCATAAATATTTTTGGTGTATTTGTTAATCCAAATGGTAAAAATATAAACTCATAGTGCCCATATTGAGTTCTAAATGTTATTTTCAAAATATCCTCTTCATGGATCCTTAACTAGTGATACCCTATTTTAAGATAAATCTTAGAATTTTTTTTCCCCTTGATTTTGATCAAAGAGATCATTAATGTATGACAATGGATATCTATTCTTAATCATTTCTTTATTCAACATCCTATAATATATATAGGCAAAGAGTATCATCATTCTTCTTAATAAAGACAATTGGTGAACCTCATGGTGACACACTTGGTCAAATCAGCCCTTTCAATAATAACTCCTAAAATTGTGCCTTTAAATCAACTAATTTAGTGGTTTTCAATATGTACAATGACTTAGACTATGGTTTTGATCTAGGTATGATATCAATTGAGAAATCAAACTCATGCTTAGGTGGAAATCCTAGTAATTCTTATGGAAACACATCATAGAAGTTCTTAGAAAAGGATAATCTTCGATAGATGGTTCCTTATATTATTTCATATCATTTATCTTATTGAAAAATATATGACATCCTTTTTTTTTATATTTCTTGAGTTAAATTCTAGAAACATGCCTTAGCTTCAACTCCCTTCTCTCACCTTGAAGTTATGTCTAATGTTTGAAATCATCTTGACACTCAACCTTAATTAGAAAATAGTCAATATTGGATTTATGATCTTCAAGCCATTTGACTCCTAGGATCCGATCATATGATCCCAATGGTGCTACAAAAATATATACTACTATAGTGAACTTAGACAACCTAATCTTTACTTTGACTAAACAATTGTCAACTTTGACGTTAGACTCATTCCCATAGTGTACCAACCACACATTTTCCATAACTTTAGCCTTTATAGATAATTAACTAATCATTATAGGATCAATGAATTTTTTTTTAGCTCATGTGTCAATTAAAATAGAAATTGGATGATAGAAAAAATGGATAGTCCTATAGGTGATGTTGGATACTCAGCCTATTGATTGTCAACAATTGCATGAATCTTTTGTTGAAACTACCTTGCTTAGAAGTTTAACCCTTATTCTTCGATTTGTCTTGAGGACATTCTTGAGCAAAATTGTCACCTCCAAAAATAAAAAAACCTCCAATAGGGCCTTTACTCTTAGTCTATTGGGCAATATTCTCTTCAGGTTCCTCTTGAGCACTATCCTCTTTATGGCCCCGCACTTCCTATTCTAGATTCATGATTTGGTCCCTAGTCTCTTGTATGTTTGTAAGAATTAGGTCAAACTTTATAGCTTGTTCCATGGAAAAATGATTTGGATCAAAAATGGGTTTGGTATTTTAAGTACCCTTACCTCTTGGTCTATCCTAAAACATAATTATTCCTACTTATTAGGAGAATAAGTTTGAGTTAATGGACACATTAAGTCCTAGAGTTTGAGCCTTAGCTCTGATTCCATAAAGTAACAACCCCACTAGGTTTTACTAGAATATAGTAATATTTTTAAAATTTAATACACATTAATCTTATATATTTCACCATGTGAAACCTAATTAGTGATATTTAACTAACTGTTAGTTAACAAATAGGTTTATAGCTAATTCACTAAAATAAGGTTCACCATGAATAGATATAGCAATCATAAACAATATTGAAAAACCAATAAATACTACATCTAATCATAAATTAAATAGTTCATATTTAGCCATGGATGATACAACATTAAAATAATTGCCATAGAAGTATAATGTATAAATGTTATAGTTTTTATTAATACATAAAAATATCTCAAATGATAAAACATGATACAAAGATCCATAGCGAAGAATCTCCATGACTCTAGTAACAATCTAAAATCTCAAGTGTAGTCCATAGTATAGTATTCTAGATGGGAGGGAGAACATCGTCTGAGCATTATTTCACACCAAACATGGACCATAGATCCCCCACACTATCTACCAAATAAGGGGATGACCCTCCCTACACAGATGGTTAGATAAAGATGATGGAGAAATGCATAGTGAAAAACTAGAACCCATGTGTTGAAGATATCTAATACATAATATATCATAAATAAATATGTTTTAACATGATATCACATAAATATGAAAACTATATCAACATATGAAATCATAATGTTTAATTAAAACATTACTTTGGCTAGTTTTTTTAGTAATTAATTATCTATAGGATCAGTTAATTTCATACACACCACTCAATCAGATTACACCTCATCTTTCATTGATGGTGCTAATTAAGTTAATTGAATCCATCTACTTCTTATTTAGTGTCATTAATGCAAGATTTGGTAAAAATATAAATAATATAAAAACTAATAGATTCATTCAAAATATTTCCATTTAGCTAATTAAATTTGAGATAAATAAATACATATTACATACATTCATTTAGTCTGTCAAATGAAATGGAATTAATCCATAACATCTAGTTTATCACCAATAATAAACAATAAAAACACTCCTCAACATAGCATACCATCTAGGTAATGATTTGTCTAGACTGCTAGTTACTTAATCCACAAACAACTTATAATGTTGTTTCTCCTCGAAACAACATTATATCACAGGGTTATTTTAATTTCTCATATTCCACATATAAAAAAATCCAGTTGAAAAATCTTAAATACTTTAATTTAGTGATTTTATAAAAATATTAAAATATATACAAGCATTATTTACACACTATTATGATAATAATACTTTTATACATAACACAACTATATATGTCTATATATATGTATGTATGTATGTATGTAAAAATTTAATACAATTTAAATACTTCATTAGTATACTCCTAAAATGACATCCCATAGCATTAGTCTTAGAGTATATTGTATACACTAATTATACATTCAACTAACAAAAAAAGGACCCATAACCTTTTTTTAAAAAAATGAGTAATTCCTATTATGATTGATAATTTAAACACAAAATTTTAACAAACAAACATAGCTACTCATTCATCCACCAGAACTATTAAATCAAATATATCAAATCAATTGATTTAAGTTTACCATTTTTAATAAATGCATTTGAACAATTACAAATACATAGTCGACTATGCCCAACTCATGTTTTCTATATAACATCATAGAATTGTCCAGATAAAATACTCATCAAGTAATTTATATACATGAAACTGTATACCAATATTTATACTAACTATGCAAAAATCTTATACAATTTAAAGATAAAACCAAATATGCAATGATAATACACAGTCAATCTAGTAATTGATTAACTCACATGCAATTTTAACTATCATTTATTATTAACCTTTGTGTATATATATCTATGCATACAGTCGATTACTCAACAAACCATTTCCTCATCTACCAACACATACCCAAGTTTATGGCTTAAACCATATTGTTACCATATCCACAAATAAGTAAATATGTAGGTTACTATATATAAAAATAGAAACCATAATGAATGCTATGAACCGAGTATTTAAAATGAACATAATTCATGTCAAAAACAGAGTATCAAAATCCATTTTAAACTAATACATTGAGTTTATTTAAATAAGCATCCTATAGTTGCATAGATATAGTTACCTTAAAAAGCCTTAGGTTTCCAAATACTAGTGTATATACATTTATACATATACATGTGTGTGTGTGTGTGTGTGTGTGTGTGTGTGTGTGTGTGTGTGTGTGTGTGTGTGTGTGTGTGTGTGTGTGTGTGTGTGTGTGTTCACCTTATTGGTTTAATATAAGTACACACACACACACACACACACACACACACACACACACACACACACACACACACACACACACACACACACACACAATTTTGTCATAATTGTTGTTCCCAAAATCTGTCACTCATTTTTGGGACAACATATGAACTATTTTGGTCTTGCAGGCAAAAATTCTCTCTTCTCTTCTAAAAAATTATCCTAAGTATTCAAATTATCCATTATTCAAGATTTTTTATCTAAGGGACTCACAGGTTCAACATGTTCAATGACTTCAATAGGTAAGTTCTCACAAAGAAACAAGTTCCCAATACTTAGGCAATTTCAAGATTGGTTCAACGCTGAGGTTCAACTAAAAGGTTCATCGAAAAGCTTCAAATAAAGGATTGAACCATTGAAATCCACTTCCGTAGGTTCAATGGTTCAACAGGTTCAAAGGTTTAACGACGTCAGTAGACTCAAAGAGTTAATCATTTCGGCAAAAGTTCAAAGTTCAGTCGCTTCAACAAGTTCAATAGCTTTGAAATACTTAGAAAAAAAGAAGAAAGATTGAACCCATTGAACTATTGAACCTTGAACAAAAATGGTTCAAAGGTTCAAGGTTCAATGAGTTCAAATGAATGGTTCAAATTGGTTGGTTCAAGTGGTCAATTGAATGAGTAGAACATAGTATTGAACTGTTGAACCAAAGTTGGTTCAATCAGTCAGTTCAATAGAACGGTTTAAAGGAGTCCTCTAAAGCCCAAAAGGGAAAGTGACCTTGTGGAGGGTAGTTGACAAAATGGAACAAAAAGATGTCTTTTAGAAAGATTTTCCGTAGCTAATTTAACAAGGAAAATCATTCAGACAAAATGTCTGAAGGAATTCCTTCAAACATTTTGTCTAAATGAATGATCAAAGGCCTGACAGAAAGTGACTAAGGCAAAGGAAAGATTTTCTTCCAAAAAAAATGTCTAAAAGAATTCCTTCAGACATTTTATCCGAAGGATTTGAAGAATAAGGTCGTTCGAAGGACCCCGAAGGGCAGGTACCCTTGTAGGGGGCTCTCGATGACTAGGAAATGGACCTTTCTCAAGGCCCAAAGGGACACCTTTCCTTTAGGAGGTTCTAAAGATATAAAGCCAAAGGAATGATCAAAGGCTCATAGGAATATTTATATGGACTCTGTAGGCCTATTTATATGGACTTTATAGGCTGATTTCTACTAACTCCATAGGTTGGTTTTTACGGACTCTATAGGCCTATTGCTACAGACTCTGCAGGCTAATTTATACGAACTCTACAAGTTGATTTCTATGGACTCTGTAAGCTTATTTGTATAGAATCTTGAGGCTTGATTCTATGGAATCCATGGGATTTGAATAAGGAGGCTACTTGAAGGACCCTGAAGGGCAGGTACCCTTGCGGGGAGCTCTCGGTGACCAGGAAATGGAACTTTTTCAAGGCTTGAAGGACACCTTCCCTTCAAGGGGTCCCAAAGAAATAAATTCCAAGGAATTTAAAAGCTCGAGAGACTTAGAGAAAACAAAGGTTTCTAATAAAGAGGATGAACCATTGAACCTTGAACCAAAATGGTTCAAAGGTTCAACGGGTTTAATGGTTCAATGAAAGCTTCAAGTGAATGAACCAAAGAAGTGACAGAACCAAGGAGCTGAGAAGGCCACCTAAATCAATGAACTAGTGAACAAATGATGTCTTCATGGATGTCAAATTTAGGGTAATGAAACATCTATTGATTTTCAAATGTGGTGCAAAACTTGAAAACAAACTTAGTGACCAGTTGAAGAGGGAGTTGAAAGAGCCATCAGAAAGAGAAAAGATAGCCCTAGAGATCAAATTGAAATAGAAAAGAGGGAAAGACCAGAAATATCTATGTATGAGTTATTTCTAGTAGGTGAAATAGTCCACCAAGTAGACATCTGAGCTCGTAAGCATTAAAGGGTGTAGCCTATTTTTCTCCCTTGGAATAAAAGTGAGGGGATATCCGTGTATGTATTTAGAGAAAGACTAGACAACCCATGATAAAGAGAAGATATTTTAGATGAATTAACATGCCATAATTAAGGAAAATGCCCTGTTCCATCATGGCTTCTTTGACTGAACTAAAAATGCATTCAAGGCATTAAATGCAGCATGGGCTGTTTCATGAAACAAAGTGACAAGCCTTTCTTGGCTGCTATATATTGTAATATCTTATTTTATGCAAAGGAGATATTTTTGGTGATAGAATATTTTTTTTTCCAAAATTGAAAGGCGATTACTGAGACTTTGAGCTCAGATTGTTGATCATATTTCTTTATATGAATGAGAAAGTAGGTTACTTTCAGACTTTGTGCTGTAATAGCTTGTGTCATTTAGGAGATTATTCTTATGTCTATTTCCTGAATGTGTTCTTGTCCATTTTAATGAAATAAATAGAACTAGTGGAAGTAATTAGGAAGGTGTCCTGAAGCCAACTATGGAGAGACTTTGTGCTACCACAATTGTCTTTAGTGTGTGTGTTTTTAGTTTATTTCTATGTAAAAGATCTTGGGATGACTTTGTGCCCCCTTTATCCTTCATATTTCACTCTTGGGTAGTTGAGGTGGAAACTTTGTGCTAAACCTTTTTCTATTGGTTATTATGCCCCCTGTTACTAGTTACTTGTTACCTATCAGAAAGAACTCCTGCTGTTAGCTGCAAGACCACTTCTAAAAGAAGAGAAGTGCCTGCAGTGTTTTCACTTGGATTTCTCCTTTATTTTTGAACATAATCTCTAAAAAAAGAGAGATGGATGGTGTTTTCCTACCTCTGAGTGTTATTTTTTTCACATATATATAGTATTTATCTCCTCATAGTTACAGGGAACCTCCCCTTGATGAGAGGAGAGATTTGTCCCCTTTTGATTTGGTAAACCTACACACTTGGTTGACCAATCTCCTTATGATGTGGTTGAAACTACCTATTTTGTTCATCAGTTAGCTGGTGACAAAATATTCACCCAATAGTTTTTTGGTGACTCTGCTAGGGAAGAGCGCACAGTTTGAAGCCTCAAGCTTCAAATTGAAGTAGGGCCAATTCTTTTCCATTTTTATTCTACAATATGGTAGCTCCATGCTATACAAGAAGCCAAAGAGCCCAAAGTGTTGACCCTATTTTTGAGTTGGTGTAGTAGGGAAATTTTGATTTGTTTCCTCCACAACTTCAAGTTCAATGAACTAGGAGTCTTCCTCCTACCAATACTAGGTCACCACTACAAGGCATAACTTATTTTTCTACTGTTAGTAGAGCTCTGCCTATACATAATCCACCCAGATTTGTTAGTCCCCCTTTTTATAGTCAAATAATGGTTGTTCAAGGCCCCTGGGGTAACTCTTTTGGCCCACTCAATTTAACTCCACATCTACATGAGCTACCACACAGTTCAGGGAAGAATTTCTCCAAATTCTTTGGTGATGGGAGAGTTCATCCTGATGAACACATTATAGCTTTCAACAAAGCCTATGGTGTGATAGGCATGGAGTATGGGGACATGGTAGTCATGATATTTATGGGAACATTACAAGGCACTACTACAAATTGGTTCTATCATCTGCAGGCCCAGACTGTGACTAATTAGAACACTCTCAAAACTATGTTTGAAGGAAGGTTTTATCCTATAGAAGATGTGCATGCCCTGGTGGCCCAACTCACATAGATGAAGAAAGAACCTCATGAACCTATGAGGGGCTTCATTACCAAATTTGACAAGCTGAGAAACATGATTCCTATAATTACTCAGCCAACACCTGAGAACCTTAAATGTTTCTTCATCAACTCACAGCTACCTAAAGTGAGTTTTCTGCTAAGACATGCTAGCCACATAGACCTTGCTGCTGCTCAAGATTTGGCCACTGAGGTGGAATATGACCTTATCTTAGTAGGAAAGATAAGGATAAATCCTAACAGAGGTAAATCTTCTTCACCTTCTAAATATCCATCTACAAGCACCATTAATCCAATGGTGCAAAAGCTAGAAAATGAGTTGCTAGCTCTCAGAAAGCAAATGGTGCAAGGGATGTCATCTACCCCTTCGTACAGAGATATACCAAGGAAGACATTCCCTAATTAGTCATACCAAGGCAATGCTTCTAGGAATCAAGGGTAGCCAAATCACCTTCCTCCCCCTTAGGAGAAATTGGCCATTGAAGCACCTCCAACCAATTCAATACTTGGATATCTTGAATTAGAATCAAATTTCTCTTTTTAGCCTGAGTTGAACCTAGAAGATGATGCTAATATCTTCACAGAGGGATAAAAATAATTAGCTAGCAAATCCAACATTGGTTTTCTGAATTACTAGGATGAACCCAGAAGTGAAGCTAAAGTAGTTGAGGGATCATACGTTATGTTCACCCAGTCCAAGAATTAGTCAGCCTAGCAAGCTGATAAAAAAATAAAGGAGTGACCTCAACTTTCAATTTCAATTTCCAAATGAGGAACCACTCTACCTTTTCAAGCAAAGGACCTAATGATTGCTAAAAAAGTAAGTACCCCAAACATTTCTGCACCTTCAACTTAAATTTTGTAGATCAGTCCTTTCCCCCCCTAAAAACCAAAAGGATGAACTACCTTTCCTTGTTCCTAATTCATTTCAGGCATTTGACATAGTTGACCATGTCAAGAAAACTAAAATTCAAATGTCTAAATTTGAATTCCTACAATCCAACCCTGAGCAGTTGGATAACTTAGTTCAATATGTGAAGAACTAAAATGTCCCTACAAGATAAGATGTTAGAAAAGTAACCCATGATCCCCCAAGGAACATGTCCACCCCAAACAATCTTGTCATTACTCCTCTTGCTACTCCTAGGAAGACTGAACCATTTTATGTCTTCGTATTGATAAATGGATACTAGTTGAACAATTGCATCATAGACTCAGGTGCATCTGACAATGTCATGCCTACCAAAGCGACAAGAATCCCTTGGTCTCACACTGACCAAGACATTTGAGAGATGTTTCTCCATGGAGAAAAAACAAGTGCCACTATTAGGACAAATCAAGGATGCCCAACTTGCATTTGCAACATTCTCAGACAAGAGAATCAAGATGACAGTCGTGGTGGCTGACGTCCCAGCCTCATACGACATCTTTCTTGGGTAAAATTTATGTAAGGATGTTGGTGGAAAATTAAGTATGGACCTATTTGAAGCAAGGATCTTGATTAAAGGCGTCATCCAGATGCTGCTCCCTGAGAAAGAAGGAAAATATGTTGTCATTAAAACATCAACGCTTGAAAGCTAAAATTCTATTTAAGTCTTTAAGCATGGGTAATTACTTCTTTACTATAGAGGATGTTCTTGTCTTAGCTAATGAAACCTCTAAAAATGACAATCTAAAAGATGCTTCAGATGAAATAGAAGAAGACATGATAGAGCGCAGTGCAAGTGTAGAAAAATCTTCTCCTCCAAATGAAGGAAAATCTGAGGTAAGGTCAGCTTCTGATGATGTATCGATACTATAATTTGATAGTAGTTGTTCCTCTACTAGTTTAAGAACTAGGATTGTGTTGATATCTCCTCAAGGAGATATTTTTCCTTCTTCATACAAGTTTTAGTTCAACAACACCAACAAAACTACTAAGTATGAATCTCTACTGCTTGGACTGAAGGCCGCTCAAGACAGAGGTATCAAACTCCTTCACGCTAAAGGAGATGTTGAGCTAATGGTTTATCAGGTGAGGAACTTGTACCAAACTAAGAATGAGAGATTGTGCCACTATCGTAATTTGGTTTGGGATCAAACTGAAACCTTTGATGCTTTTAGTATAGTGCCCAAGGAATTCAATGATAGAGTGGATGCATTAGCTATTTCAGTAACTCTTTTAGTTCTTCACTCATATTTTAAAGGAGATAAGTACACTATAAAACTAGTCTTTTGACTAAGTGTACCTGATAATGCCAATCATTGGCAAGTGTTTAATGGTGACAACCAAATCATTGCCTTCCTAGAACAAAAAGATAGCTTTGAATAACTTCACTTCAAAGGCAGTGAGCCTTAAAAGCTTGAACCAGCCCCTAAATCAAGTCCGGACATAGGTGAGGAATTCTTACAACTAAAGGGGAATATAATTTCCAAAGGATTGGTTTTCCTCAAGAAGTTGTTTGACAAGAATGATAGGTTCATCAAATAGCAGCAAATGGATTCAAACTCCTCCTAGGAGTTTGATCAAATAAATTTGGGCACTAGGGAAAATCCCAAGATGGTAAACATTGGGAAGTGCTGCACTCCTAAAGAGAATTTCAAGTTTACCACTCTGCTTGGCCAGTACATGGATGTTTTGGCATACTCTTATGATGATCTAAAGTCACTCAATCCTGAAATTTTTTTTCATAAAATTCCTCTCAAGAGTGATTTGGTGCCTTACAAGCAAAAATCTAGGTAGTATAATCTAAAGATATCAGGTACTATTCTATCTAAAATATAGAAAATGTTGAACACTAGAATATTTTCCCAATCCGTCATTCTACATGGACATAAAACATAGTATCGGTGAGAAAAAATAATGAAGAAATTTGCCTCTATGTGGACTTTAGGAATTTGAATCAGTCATCCTTAAAGGATAACTATCCTCTGCCCATCATTGACCAAGTTCTTTAAACAATGACTGGTTTAGAGATGTTATCAATGCTAGATAGCTTCTTAGGATATAATCAAGTTGAAGTTGGTGAAGCCAACCAGCATAAGACTACATTCACCACACCTTGGGGCACCTTTGCGTATCAAAGAATGCCATTTGGCCTGATAAATGTTGGTGCCACCTTCTAGAGAGCAATGGACCTTCCTTTGAAAGATGAAATTGGTAAGTTCATTGTGGTGTACCTTGATGATTTAATAGTCTTTTCCAAGCATTATCCTAATCATGTGTGCCATTTGCAACAAGTGCTGGAATGATGTCGCTAAAATGGCATTTTTGTTAGGTTGTGAGCTAAAAGCTTCACTGATGCAAATAGGGAAGGAGGTTGTTGAGAGGTTGCTAAGTTGCAGGGCAA
This sequence comes from Torreya grandis, assembly GCA_037957365.1. NCBI lineage: Eukaryota > Viridiplantae > Streptophyta > Pinopsida > Cupressales > Taxaceae > Torreya > Torreya grandis. The sequence goes on along the minus strand of JARHVA010010439.1, from coordinate 112,440 downwards.
CCAATGTCGGTCTGATCAACCAACATTGGTCATATACAGTGGGAAAGGCAACTGACATCGGTTAGGTATCGGTTGATGTCGGTCATCTCTAGCCTGATAAGGATCGACATCGATCGCCTGTGCGGTTCCAGAATTGTCAGTTGCATGAACAATTTGTTAAAGAACTGAGTGTTTGCATGTTAAGAGTCAATTTTAGACTTGAAGCTGTGGATCTAATTATTGTAATTAGGTGTCTAATTATTATTTGCATGAGATCTATTTAAGAGACTCATGGGTTGTATTGTAAGTTGTTCTAGTTTGAGTTGAGCAAAGTTAGCTCCTTCTATGTGTGAAGTGAGAAAGGGTGTTCCTCCTAGTTCCACAGTAGTGCCAAGTGTGGGTGCTAGTTTTGGAGAATCAGAAGGGTTCTTCATGTGTGTAGGATCTTGGTCAGCAGGTGTGTAAGGCCACATTTAGAGATCTGCATGGTAAGTAAGATCATTGATCTGCAAGTGTATGTGTGTACAGGATCTAGGTTTGCAGGTGTGTAGAACTAGATTGATTTGCAGGTGTGCAAGATCAGGGAGGACAACAACACAACAGGAAGCAAGATCAGGTGGGATCTACTTGGAGTACAGTGTGTACTCAAAAAGAGAGCAAAGAGGAAGGCAAGGAAGATCCTTCCATAAGTAAGATCGTTTGAGTTGCAAGTTGTTGCAAGTTTAGGGGAGATCTACTTGAAGTACAATTGTGTACTTGGAGTACGTGGAGCACTTGTGGAGTGCATCAAGCACTGGTGTACTGGTAGTAGTGGATACTGACTGGTTGGAGGTGAACACCAACTCTGTGTTTGAGTTGTGTGTTGGGACCATAAGAGAGAGAGCTTTGAGGAGAGAATTACTGTACACTTGAGGTGTGGGAAGCCTCTGAGAGGTGTGGAGAAGAAGTGGCATCTTCTTTATTGTATTCTTTTCTGAATGAGTATTAATACAATTGTGTATTGTCTATCATATTCTATGTTGTTTTTGGTTTCTAGTTACTTGTTACTTCTGGTTAATTCCGCATCTTAAGTTGCTTGTGTATGGTAATCAATTGTGCTTCCGTGGGGTCCTAAAAGTTGGTATCAGAGCTAAAGTTACAGGGAGCAAGTTTTGTGTTTGGTTACAGGTCACTCTCATGGGTTTCTGATTGAGTGGGAGTATAGCAATGGTAGAAGAAAGTAAGCTACGAATGGAGAAATTAAATAGCATGAATAGTCACTTACGGTGTTATGAAAAGAAAGAGCAGGTAAATAAAGATTGTTGGTTGGTAGCAGATCAACATGAAGAAGCAGATGTTGCAAGTGTTGTTGCACAGGATGCTCTAGATAAAGTTGAATCTTGGTTAATAGATTATGTTGCCTCTTTCCATGTAGCCCCAAGTAGAGGGGTTGGTGAGCCTTGTCAGATTGTTGGCAAAGGGGAAGTGTTGTTGAAATTGCAGGAAACCAACACATGGGTGTTGAATAAGGTCATGCAGGTCCCAGTCTTGGAGATGCAGCTAATTGCTTTAGGAAAGTTGGGTGATGAGAGATGCACAAGAACTCTCACAGTGGATGCACTTGAATTAGCATGTGGTAAGAAAGCAGGTACTCTTTATCTACTTGCTTGTATTATTGATTCCACTTCTGTTACATAGGTGTGGCTTTGTAGGCTTGGCCACATAAGTGAGAAGGGAATGGATGTTCTTAAGTCAAAAGGGAAGAGTTCAGATTTGGAGAGTATAGACTGAGATTTTTGTAAGCAGTGGGATGCTACAAGAAAGGATTGTGTTTATTACAGGAAAAGGAAGACTGATGTGTTTGACAAATTTAAGAACTAGAAAGCCTTGGTGTTCTTGGAGGAGATGACGGATAGAGACCAGTGGATTGGGCTGGATACTTCTGAGCAGGGTAGTTTGGACATGGGATTGATTCAAAGGATCTCATGGGTAAAAAGTCATCACTCACAGGCATACACAGGTACCGATGTCGGTCAAGGGTAATCGACGTCGAACAGACAGGTGCTAACGTCGGTCATGTGTAGACCAGAGAAGTCGGTGGTGTCAAGCAAGTGGAGACTGACATCGACAGGATAACCAACGTTGGTGACCTGGACAGTCACATGGAGCCGACGTCGATCGGATGCAAACTGTGTAGTGATCGAGGTCGGTCACTGAGATGGATTTTGGGCAGACAACAAGCTATCAAGGAGTCTCAAATGCCCATGGGGAGGACTTAAAGTGTAAGTAAGCCTCAAATTCATTATTCCTCTTCTTTATACTAGTTGTTGACTGTAGAGCAGGAAGGATCCAGGAAACAGTGGAAGCATGGCATGAACAGGATGTAGGACCAAATGGGAGATTTGGTAGGGTTGCCAGCCGGTATGAAAGCACTGAGACGAATGGATACCTTAGTTAAAGAATAGAGAGAATGAACACGTGAGATGAAAGGCCAGGTCATATGGTCTTGAGGAAGTTGCAGGACAGTGGTACAGGTTTTGACAGGTGGATGACAAAGCAGGGCTTTAGTCAATGTCAGTGTAACCATTGTGTTTGTCTTACCAGGTGGATGATGGTCGCAACATTATCTTGTTACTGTATGTGGGTGATATGCTTGTAGGTTCATACATATAGGGTTTTGCTGAGCTAAAGGTAAGGTTAGTTCAGTGGCATGTCATGAGTAATTTGGAGTAGTGAAATTCTTTGGCATGAGAGACATGGAGATCACAAGTTGATTTTGTCTCTAGTGGGAGCTGATGTGAATCAGGTGTTGGCGAGGTTCAATACGTAGGATGCAGAACCGGAACACACCAAGGGCTAGACAATTTAGTGTCTAAAATCACACGAGGTCTGGTATAGACTTGAGTTTTCCCAAGTAGTGGGAGCTGTCAGAGAGTTAGGAGCCGATTCGGGGAAGTGGGTTCTCAGGTATTTGAGAGGGACCAGCAGCAGGTATACATGTTATGCAGGGTCAAGACTTCACTACATGGGTTTGTAAGTTCAGATGTGGCAGGTTACTTGGATGAGAGGAGGTGCACCACAGGTTGTGTGGTGGGTGGTCTTCAGGATTGATCTTGAAGAGGGATAAAAGTCAAGAAATAGATTAGATGAGGTACAGGTATAGGTACAAGTACAGGTACAGGTACAGTGTAGCTATTTATCTCCAAGTGGGAGATTGTTAGGTTGTAGAGCTAAAAGCTTCACTGATGTAAATAGGGAAGGAGGTTGTTGAGAGGTTGCTAAATTGCAAGGCAATTGACATCGGTCTGATCAGTTGACATCGGTCAGGTATCGGCCGACATCGGTCATCTCCAACTTGACAGGGACCGACGTCGGTCACCTATGCGGTTTCAAAACTATCAGTTGCACGAATAGTTTGTTAACGAACCAAGTGCTTGCATGTTAAGAGCCAATTTTAGACTTGAAGCTATGGATCTAATTATTGTAATTAGGTGTCTAATTATTTTTTGCATGATATCTATTTAAGAGACTCATGGGTTGTATTGTAAGTTGTTCTAGTTTGATTTGAGCAAAGTTAGCTCCTTCTGTGTGTGAAGTGAGCAAGGGTGTTCCTCCTAGTTCCACAATAGTGCCAAGTGCGGGTACTGGTTTTGGAGAATCAGAAGGGTTCTTCATCTATGTAGGATCTTGGTCAGTAGGTGTGTAAGGCCACATTTGGAGATCTACATGGTAAGTAAGATCATTGATCTACAGGTGTATGTGTGTGCAAAATCTAGGTTTGCAGGTGTGTAGAACTAGATTGATTTACAGGTGTGCAAGATCAGGGAGGACAACAACACAACAGAGAACAAGATTAGGTGGGATCTACTTGGAGTACAGTGTGTACTTAGAAAGAGAGCAAAGAGGAAGGCAAGGAAGATCCTTCCAAAAGTAAGATCATTTGAGTTGTAGGTTGTTGTAAGTTCAGGGGAGATCTACTTAAAGTATGATTGTGTACTTGGAGTGCATGGAGCATTGGTGTACTAGCAGTAGTGGATATTGACTGGTTAGAGGTGAACACCAACTTTGTGTTTGAGTTGTGTGTTGGGACCGTAAGAGAGAGAGCTTTGAGGAGATAATTACTGTACACTTGAGGTGTGGGAAGCCTCTGAGAGGTGTGGAGAAGAAGTGGCATTTTCTTTATTGTATTCTTTTCTGGATGAGTATTAATACAATTGTGTATTGTGTCTCATATTCTGTGTTGTTTTTGGTTTCTAGTTACTTGTTACTTTTGGTTAATTCTGCATCTTAAGTTGCTTGTATATGGTAATCAATTGTGCTTCCATGGGGTCCTAACAATTTCTCTAAATCCCAAGAAGTTAGTTTTTGTGGTTAAAAAAGGGAAACTTCTCAGACACATTGTATCCTAAGAAGGCATAAAGACTTACTTAGAAAGAGTCAAATCCATTCAGGAACTTACCCTACCCACAAGTAAGACTGTAGTTCACTCTTTCTTCAAAAAGGTGATTTTTTTAAGAAGGTTCATCCTCAAATTCATAGAGAAGACTCACCATATTGTAAACATGATGAAGGGAAAGGCCACCTTTAGCTAGACTGAAGAAGGAAATTTGGCATTTCAAGACATTAAGACATCTATTGCCCATGCCCCAATCTTGGTTTGTCCAGATTATACCAAGGATTTCACAATGTATAGTTATGCTTCTGAGCACACACTTTCAACAATTCTCGTTCAACAGAACAAAGAAGATGTGGAATCTCCCATATCCTTCATGATCTATCCTCTCAAAGCTCATGAGCTGAAGTATTCAAACATGGAGAAGCATGATTATATAGTGGTAAAGCTAGTAAAGCACTTCCATTTTTACATCCTAAATTCACATGTTACTATCCTAGTTCTTGATACCATAGTTAAATCCATATTAACTCAGCAAGAGTTTGGAACCAAAAGGGGCAATTAGATTTCTAAAATCCAAGAGTTTGATCTCATTATCAAACTAACGAAGCTTGTATGAGGAAGGGGCCTCTTCCAATTGATTTTTGACAATAAACCTGAAGAAGAAGGGCATGAAGAAATAGAAGTGGAAGACACACCAACAGTCCTCTTTGTCTCCACCATGAATGAGTGGTATTCAAGTATTGCTATTTCCTTACTTATGGTGAGTGTCCTGCCTACCTGTCTCGTAAAGAAAGGAGGACTATTAAATTGAAAGCTGTCAATTTTGTCCTATGGGACAATGGACTGTTTAAGAGGAGCCTTGATGGAGTGTTCCTTCACTGCATGGATAAAGAGCAACAAAACCAACTTTTGAATTCTTTCCATAATCTAGCATGTGGAGGAAGGTTTTTTACTCCTATAACTTCTCATAAGATTCTGTGAGCTAGGTATTACTAGCCTACTCTGTTTTAGGATGCATACAAATGGGTACGAAGATGTGAACTATGCCAAAAATTCATTGGAACACCCAAGTTAGTTGCTCTGCCTCTCAAGCTAGTGGTAATAGAAGAGCCATTTCAGCAATGGGGAATCGATTTCATTGGTGTTGTAAACCCATCTTCAAGTTTTGGACATGATTATGTCCTCATAGCCATAGATTAATTCACCAAATGGGTGGAAGCAATTCCAACCAAGCATGCTACTTTAGAAGTGGTATGGTATTTCCTCAAGGAAAACATCATTTCCAAGTTTGGGGTCCCAACCAAGATTATGATAGATAATGCAGCTTGTTTCTCTTCTCATGAGATCACTTAGTTATATTTTTACTATGGGATTACCCTCTCCCACTCTTCTAATTATTTTCCACAAGGGAATGGCCAAGTAGAATCGAGCAACAAGAACCTGGTGACCATCATCAGGACGTTGGTGGATGACAACCAATAAACCTGGCATAAAGCATTAGTTGATGCTTTATGGGTAGACAAAATTACACCCAAGAGGGTGATAGGTATGTCACTATTCCAAATTTTGTATGTTATCAATGCAGAGATACCAATCACCTTAGAATTTCTAGCACTAAAATTGGCAAAGGAAGTCGAAGACCAGACATATGCAAGATCCATCAATAAGAGGATCACGTGCTTAACTGAGCTGGATGAGCAACAAACTATGGTGGTGGACTAAATTGTTGCACATCAAATTTTGGTGAAGAATCTCTTCGACCAAAAAGCAAGAACCTGTCATATCTAGATTGGAGATCAAGTCCTGTTATGGGACAAGAGAAGAGAACCTAAGGGAATGCATGGGAAATTTGATTCCCTATGGAGAGGCCCATTTTCTATCTATCAGCTCAATAGTGAAAATAGTTTCTTATTGAAGTATCAAGATGGTACACCCTTTTCTCTGCCTCATAATGGGTAGCATCCAAAGCACTTCAATTCTTGAAGCATCAGATAAGATCATCTATACATATGTATATTTGTATAGTCTTTAGTTCTATTTTGTGCTTTTCATTTTCATTTTTGGCACCTTTCTTTTTTGGTTACCATGACTCTGTAGCCCAATGACATACTTAAAGGCACTGAAGATTATGGTTTCTACTCCCCTTAGCTATTCCAAAATTTCAACTGAAGGAAGTTCCCCAACTGGAACCAGTTGTTGTTCCCAAAATTTGTCACTCATTTTTGGGATAACATATGAACTATTTTGGTCCTGCAAGCCAAAATTCTCTCTTCCCTTCTTAAAAATTGTTCTGAGTATTTAAATTCTCCATTATTCAATATTTTTTAGCTAAGGGACTTGCAGTTTTAATAGGTTCAATGACTTCAATAGGTGAGTTCTCACAAAGAAATAAGTTCCCAACACTTAGGCAATTTTAAGATTGGTTCAATGTTGAAGTTCACCCAAAAGGTTCATCAGCAAGATTCAAACAAAGGATTGAACCATTGAACCATTGAACCTCGCTTCTATAGGTTCAATGGTTTAATGGGTTCAAAGGTTCAATGACATTGACAGACTCAAAGAGTTAATCATTTTGGCAAAAGTTTAAATTTCAACCACTTTAGCAAGTTCAACAGCTTCAAAAGACTTAGAAGAAAAGAAGAAATATTGAACCCATTGAACCTTAAACCAAAATGGTTCAAAGTTTCAAGGTTCAATGAATTTAAACAAATGGTTCAAATCGGTTGGTTGAAGTGGTCAATTGAATGAGCAGAACATAGTAGTGAACTGTTGAACCATTGAACCAAAGTTTGTTCAATCAAACAATTCAAAGGAATCCCCCAAAGCCTAAAAGGGCAAGTGCCCTTGTGGATGGCAGTGAACAAAAGGGAACAAAAAGATGTCCTTCAGAAAAATTTTATGTGGCTAATTTAACAAGGGAAATCCTTCAGACAAATTTTTTGAAGGAATTCCTTCAGATAGTTTATCCAAAGGAATGATCAAAGGCCAGACAGAAAGTGGCTAAGGCAAAGGAATTATTTTCTTTAGACAAAATTTTTGAAAGAATTTCTTCAGACATTTTGTCTAAAGGATTCAAATAAAAATGCTACTCGAAGGACCCTGAAGGGTAGGTACCCTTGCGGGGGGCTCTCAGGGACCAGGAAATGGACCTTTCTCAAGGCCCGAAGGGACACCTTCCCTTCGGGAGGTTCCAAAGATATAAAGTCGAAGGAATGATCAAAGGCCCATAGGCCTGTTTCTATAGACTCTGTAGGCCTATTTCTATGGACTATGTAGGCTTATTTTTGCTGACTCTGCAGGCTAGATTTTACAGACTCTACAGGCATGTTTCTATAAACCCTATATGCCTATTTGTACAGACTCTACAGGCTGATTTCTATGGACTCTATGGGCTGGTTTCTACAGACTCTATAGGCTTATTTCTATGGACTCTTCAAGCTTTATTCTATGGACTCTGTAGGATTTGAAGAAGGAGGCCACCTAAAGGATCCTAAAGGGTCGGTACCCTTGTAGGGGGCTCTCGGTGACTAGGAAATGGACCTTTCTCAAGGCCTAAAGGGACACCTTCCCTTCGAGGGGTCCCAAAGACATAAAGTTAAAGGAATTTCAAAGATTGAGAGACTTAGAGAAAATAAAGGCTTCTAAGAAAGAGGATGAACCATTGAACCTTGAACCAAAATGGTTCAAAGGTTCAACGAGTTCAATGAAATCTTCAAGTGAATGAACCAAAGAAGTGATAGAACCAAGGAGCTGAGAAGGCCACCCAAACTGATGAACTAGTGAACAAATGATGTCCCTGTGGATGTCAAATTTAAGGTAATGAAATATCCATTGATTTTTAAATGTGGCACAGAAATTGAAAACAAACTTAGTGACCAGCTGAAGAGGGAGCTAAAAGAGCCAACAGAAAGGGAAAAGATAGCCCTAGAGCTCATATTGCAACAAGAAAGAGGGAAAGACTACAAATATCTATGTAGGAGTTATTTCCATTAGGTGGAATAGTACACCAAGTAGACATCTGAGATCGCAAGCATTAAAGGGCATAGCCTATTTTTCTCCCTTGGAATAAAAGTGAGGGGATAGTCGTGTACATATTTGGAGAAAGACCAGACAAATCATGTTGAATAGAAGATATTTGAGATGAATTGACATGCCATAATTAAGGCAGACGCCCTGTTCTAGCATGGCCTTTTTGACTGAACTGAAAATGCATTCGAGGCATTAAATGCAGCATGGGTCATTCCATGAAATAAAGCACCAAGCCCTTCTTGGCTGCTATATATTGTAATCTCCTATTTTATGCAAAAGAGATCTTTTTGGTGATAGAAGCAAAACTTTTCCAAAATTGAAAGGTGATTACTTTGACTTTGAGCTCAGATTGTTGATCATATTTCTTTATATGAATGAGAAAGTAGGGTACTTCTAGACTTTGTGCTGTAATAGCTTGTGTCATTTAAGAGATTGTTCTTATGTCTATTTCCTAAATGCATTCTTGTCCATTTTAATGAAATAATCAAAACTAGTGGAAGTAATTAGGAAGGTGTCCTGAAGCCAACTATGGAGAGACTTTGGCTGCCACCATTATCTTTAGTGTGTGTGTTTTTAGTTTAATTCTGTGTAAAGGATCTTGGGACAAATTTGTGCTCCCATTATCCTTAATATTTCACTCTTGGGTAGTTGAGGTGGAGACTTTGTGATACACCTTTTTTTTCTAGTTACTATGCCCCCTGTTACCAGTTACTTGTTACCTATCAAAAAGAACTCCTGCTATTAGCTGCAAGACCACTTCTGAAAGAAGAGAAGTGCTTGCAGTGTTTTCACCTAGATTTCTCCTTTGTTTGTGAACATCATCTCTAAAAAAAGAGAGATGGATGGTTTTTTCCTACCTCTGAGTGCTATTTTCTACTTATATATATAGTATTTAGCTCCTCATAGTTACAGGGAACCTACCCTTGATGAGAGGAGAGATTTGTCCCCTTTTGATGTGGTAAACCTGCACACTTGGCCGACCAATATCCTTATGTTGTGGTTGAAACTACCTATTTTGTTCATCAGTTAGCTGGTGACAAAATATTCACCCAACAATAATGAACCCATATTTTTATACCCAAAAATCCAAATAGGTTTACACAGTCAAACCCACATACAATCCAAAAAATTTCCATTTACCTAAATACTTTTATGAATATATAAAAAATTGGTTCAAAATAATGAGCTTGAATATATATATATATATATATATATATATATATATATATATATATATATATATATATGTATATATATATATGTATATATATATATATGTATATATATATATATATATATATATATATATATATATATATATATATATATATATATATATATATATAGATAGATAGATAGATAGACACACACACACCCATGAAGAATACTATTTTAAGACTGAATAGTGATATTCAAATTGAAAGAAGAGTTTAAAACATAGTTTTTTAAAAGCCTAAAATAATCATGGCTAATTCCATGGCTCTACCCACTCCCCTCAGATTACCCTAGGTTGGATGTAGGTTTCTTTGGAGGTTGAGCCTTCCATAGGGCCCTATATACCTCCCATTTATGTAATGTTTTAAGAAAATAAATACCATAAACTAAATCAATTGAATTACTCATTAAATATTTCATACACAAAAATTTAATTACAAAACCTACCTATGGATTTATGAATGCCAAGGAAGCTGAATATCTTCCTACTTTCTTCACTCATTCACCCTTATTCTCCTTTTGTCTCCTACTCTTTATATGTTTGTGTCATGTTGTGTCCCCATATCCCTCTCTCCTTTCTTTTTATTTATCTCCATTCACTTATTCACCACCTCTTCTCCTCTATTAATGGTTGATTAAACTCATTGAACATAATTCATGTAAAAATAGATCAAATAAACTCTATAGTCCATAACCATGCAACACACAGTCATTTTCCATGATTTTCTCAAAATGATGGTTAAATTGAAGTTAAAGGATGATTATAAACCCTAATCATCTTGATACTTCCATAATAATCCCTAAATAATCATTTTATAATATTTATAAAATAATTTCATGACATTGAATTCACAAACTAACCAAACAATCAAATAAACAACAAGTCACATAACCCCAAATGTTTATTCCATGCATTGCCTATAAACTTAGTCGATAAACATTGTATTTCCATGTAAATTTGAATATCCATGAGTTTATTTACATTATAATTCTATTCAGTGACTAAATTTATATAATGACTATTATCATGGAAATATAATTAGGTATTTCAAAGACTATTGTTTAATGTTAAAATGCCATTCACAAACATAATTTTCAAACACAATGATTTCCTTAAACCATTTAATCATCATAATTAGTGTCTATTATATTATGGATATTTTAATATTTAATTAAATAAAATAAATTTAAAGACAATACTATTTATATCTTTTGACATTTGGATAAACATATATATACCATAATAATAATCTTTAATTATTATTACATAAATCTTAAATATCAAATAACAACTATGGAATCATTCATAACATCATATCATTATATTATATAGCCACACTTAATAAGGAATTAATGTAACTATACACATATATGATTCACTCATTTAGCCAAATAATTACATCATAAAAGACAAGCTACGTATGATCATACAAATTAACGAAATCATTTTAAAAAAATCAACACGATCATTATCAACAACTAGACTAGAGAAAACATAAAAGATCACAACAATAATTCAAACAACAAACAAAGAATACTACAAATATCTATCAAATTATTTAATCACACAATCATGAAATACAAATGTGGTGTGTGAAAGTGTTTCTGGTTTATTCTCTATCATCTCCCAAAGTCACCATCTAAACCACCCTCTCTAATGATGCTCTCCCTCCATCACACTCTGAGGGATAAATCTGTCATGCATCCACCTCAAAAAAATTAAGGTAATTAGCCCAAAACATCATTATATCCATAAAATCATGTTGTATAATAAACAAACATAATCATAATGTATAGAATATAAAAGTACTACTATTTCATAGCAAACTAATCATGTAAATTAAGCAACACATAATTGTCCCATAATCAACATATATCATAAATCTAAATCAATCACTATTTAATCATTTAATCAACCATAATAATCCATAGATGAAACAAGTTATTCATCTTAGAGATAAATCAGGATGTTACATGGTTGGAGTGAAGGTTCTATTGGTGATTGAGAGTATCAACTGGAATATATTGGGGAGTTAAAATATTACACCCCAAATGAGGAGAATAAATATGAAAAGGAGTGGCCATAGGATAATGCCAATCCTTCTAGCAGGGAGTAATGGAGTTAACTCCAATTTTTTGAAGATATTCATAAGGTATGGAGCTTTGAATCTCGATACTAGACTCAACACCTACATTATTTGATTTAAATTTATTCTAAACTAGCTACCAAGGAAGCCAAAAATGACTCACTTTATAGAAAATATCCTCAATATTTTGTCACACCATTTTTGAACAACTTTAAGATTTTGATGCAAGGTACCAAAGCAAAGGGAACATTATGAAAATTAAGGCAGAGATGCTATAAAAGTGAATGAGAATTAAGGGAAAGACCATTCCTAAAACCCTCCCATACCCAAATGACATGGGGTTTGATTTCCTCCTAATATTTCTAAATGCTCTTAATAACAAAAGTATCATTAATTTTAATAGGAACATGGGTGATGAGAAGAATATATAACCCAAGGCTTTACCATGCATGTCTATCACAAGGAACCCCCTAATAGATATAGTGATGAAGAAATATATTATAGGATTCATAACGTTTTAATCCTCAAATAACCCATTTAATTGTGAGATCAATTTATTAAAGCTTAACTTCTAGAAGACCTAGACTAGCTACTTCTTTAGGCTAGCAATAAACTTCCCATGAAACTCTATGAAAGCCTTTATGACCTTCCAAATTGGTCCAAAGGTAATCTCTTAAAATAATTTATAGTATACCATAGGTATTACTAAAAATAACCCAATAAAAAATAATTATAAACATGCATAGATACCAACACCTTAGATCAAATTTGAAACTTACCCTTTGAAGACAAGGTTTTTGTGATACAAAAATAATTTTTATTCTCAATCCTTTGAATCATGTAGGACCAAAATTTAGATGGAGATGCCTCAAAATGAAAAGGAATACCAAAGATCATAAACTAAACACGTGGAAGAAGCCACTACCATTGATATCCCTCCATCCAAATAGGTTTGGGAGAGAGAGACTAGAAATAACAATGGGTTTTTACCATTAAATTGAAGACCTAGAGGACAAATAAAAAATATGAAGACAGTCCATAGAATTCTTAACTGACTCTTCCTCTTCCTAAAGAGTGAGAAAAGAATCATCAATAAAGTGACCATTTAAAACCTAACAATAAGAATTAGGGAGAGAGATGCCTTTCACCAAGCCTCTAGAGGCATAATTAGATAAGAGATAGCTAAATCCTTCATATAATAACACATAAAGATAATGAGATAAAGGGCATCCTTGTCATATATATATATATATATATATATGAAGATCAAACTGAGAGGACTAATCTCAATTAATAGTATCACATTCCCCAACATCTTGAAAATCATATTAACCACTTGAACAAACCTAAGACAAAACCAAGAACTTGAAGTGTGGCTGAAATAAAAGGCCATTAAATGTGGTCATAGGCCTTCTCAAAGTCAATATTGACAAAAAATATCTTTTGATTGGAGACTTGAGCCTACTCCATGCCTTCCTAGACAATAATGACATTGTCAAGGTTATATCTATGCTGAATATATCTTTTTTTCTCACTTCAAATAATTAAAGGAAGGAGATGCTTAAGTCTGAGAGCTAATGCCTTAGCTATTATATTATAATAGACATTGAGAATATTAATAGGTATTTGATTATCAATAACCTTAGAATCCCTAACCTTGTGAACAAAATTGATGTTACCTTGATTTATAATATGTCATAGTAAATTTGTCAACACTACTTTAGAATGAACCTCATAAAGATTAGGACCCAAAGTATCCCATAAGGTTTGATAGAAATCAAAAGGGAAACCATCAATGTTTAGGTATTTATCAATACGATTTTGCATAACCACTTATTTAAGAAAATTAAGGATTAGAGGCCTATCATAATCAACTTACTAAGAATTATAAAGTTTAAGAGGGACAGATTGAGGGCAATGGGGAAGAGAAGCTTCATTATCTAAGGAGAATTAGGATGATATAAGAAAAAGTATGATAATGGTGAACAAAATCTTGTAGAATGTCATGGATTTTGGTAACTATATTAGATACCTCCTTGATAGCTATGATTTTACTATCAACCTTTCTAGAGCACAAGAGAAAATAAAATTACTTGGTGACCTTGTCCCTAATTTTTAGCCAATTCATACGAGATTGAAGTTGAGCCCCTTTAGCTTTGTAGGTCTACTCAAATTATATATAATAATGTCAAAAGTTTACTTAGGTTTGTGTTGACCAAATTTTAGCCCTTCAAGCCAAAATTGGGCACCCCTATTTGAAAACTTAGCCACCTAAGTCTATACCTTTGGCTAGGTCCAATATGTAGGTTTCATTCAAAAGAAGTGTTCTATACAAATCCCGCAACAAATGTACAAGTCCAATTCCTTCAAAAAGTTTGGTTTTGGTCTTTTTCTAAGCCTTTTCATATAAATCCTTTTGTTTCTTTTATTTTTGAATAAAGTGTTATTTTTTTGGACTTTTCATTTGGCCAAAGTGTTAAATTTTTTCAAACAAATTTCTCGAATACAAAGACTAATTCCTTAGGGAAAATTACCCAAACAATTTCCCCAAAGGACCTATTCTGGTTAAGGGATCATTTTCAACTTTTTCAAAGGGTAATTTACAAGTTTTTAAGGGAGCTTATATAGGAAATGGTCCACTTCATTCTTTTTGAAGGATAATTTTTTTTGACAAAATGTCCCGAATAACTTTCCCAAAGGGCACTTCAGAGAAAAAGTCATCTTCAAATTTTATGAAGGGTACTAAGTTTTTCCAAAGGGCATTTGTAGGATTATGAAAAGAGTCAATTCCTCAGAGAGATGGCCAAGACACATTTTTTCTAAAAAGGAACTTTCAAAAAAAGCCCAAAACATTGTTCGAAATAAATCATCCATGAAATTGTCTAAAAGAAAAGTCCAACGAATGAATTATTTCATAAGAAGTCTGAGGGAAACAAAAGTTTGAATAAAATATCCAAAGGATGATGGACCATAAAAATTCAATTTCAAATAATGAAAAATAGTCATTGGTATCAAAAGGCTCAATAGGAACCTGAAGGTGAATATAGAGGTAATGAATGGCAAAATGTTTCAAGTATTTGGTTCAATCATAATTAATTCAATTGTAACTTATTCATTTGGTGTAATTATAACTTATTCAAATTTAACTAATTCATTTGGTGACATGCATAGCTCACCCAACTCTCTCCCACATGCAAATGTAACTGATTCTCTCATATAGACACATGTCCAAGTGTCCCTTGGACTCCCTTTGCTTCACGTCCCTCCCAAAGGCTATATATATGCATTCTTTTGGCTTGTTCAACAACCTCCACTGGTTATTGGGGAAACTCTAGCCAGATTTATACTTGAATAAATATACAAGTGTTGTTGCCACTCATATGTTGTAATATTGAGTAATGACTTGAATCTTGTTGGTCTAGTCAAGTGAAAGATTATATTTTCTAGCTTGTACTCTTGATGGTCTACCAATTTTTAGAAAGGAGATTATTACAGGTCTTTGTTAGTATTATTTCTAAGTGTAGATATATCCTAGAAGTGTTCCATGATTGTATCCCTCTTTGGAATCATTCATTTCCTTCCTAAGAATCATATACCTTTTTGAATCTAGCATATGAAACATTGATGTAGTAATGAATCTTAAGTTGTGAGTCTTGTGTAAGAAACACATTGTTTGTCTTTAGGTAGTGGTTTCAGTCAATTGGGAGGACATTATACATTGGTGAATTGACTTTTGGTTCTTAATTTTTTTTCTTAACCCTTTTCAAACACAAATTGTTAAGTTAAAGAGAGCTTTAAAGGTGCATCAAGGGCAGCTAACCCCTTATCTAGAGATTCATCTCAATGAAATTGTTACCCATAGAAAGAGAGATGACTCCATTTTTCCACTTGGATGAGGAGAGTTGAGCATATCCTCAAGGGTACAAATCCAAGTGACAACATTTTTTAGCACACCAAGTGGGACAATTTATCCAAGGATTTGAAGAATTATTGGTGTGTTCTTCAATCAATTATCCTTTAGAGGCATTTCAATCAACATCAATGGTGACTCCGACTTGAATCAGCTAGTTAAGCAACCATAGTGCATCATGAAATCATATATGGCATGTATAATTATATTATTGAGTAGTATGGACCTTGTGTTCATTTATATTATTTTTATCAAGCTCATGTTGTTTATGGAATCACCTCAAGCAGCTATCCTAATTGTCTTTCTCCTAGTTAATCCAAGAGTGATAGGGAGATAATGTTGGAGTTTGAGAAGTAAATCCTATAGATAGATAGGTTGAATAAGAAGAATAGGTATCAGTAAGAGCTTATATGCAAGGAGGAGTGCTTGTTTAGGCAATATCAAGCCATGCAATACATGAAGGAGAAACTACTAAGATGGAGGAGTCAATCCATTTAAATCAATCAACCTTGTATACCTTTTTCCATCCCAAAGCAAACTTTTCCTATTCAAAATAAACCCTCATCTTGTACATCAAATCCTTTCTATCAAATAACACTTGCTCACCAAAATAAAATGAGCCAATGTTCTAACCCATCTAAAACATTAACTACTCTTATTATTAATCCTTTGCACCTAACAATCCAACACCAAAGGACATTAGAAAAGCCTTCTATGGAAACTAAATATTTCAATTCCTTAGATTATTATCCCTCCTTTGAAATAATTCATAATATTTCCTATAGAAAATAATACATCCACCCTAAAGAAACTCTTCTTATGCATGTGCAAACTCTTCCTAGTCTCCCTCAACCTCATCAAGTCCTTCAACATGATGTCAAAATCCCAAGTTGGAGAAATGTCTATCATGAACTAGCTCAAGACCTTGAGAAAAATTAAGTTATTTCCTATCCTCAAGAAGAGAGTTCCAATCCTAAGACAATGATTTCTAATGAAATAGTGGAATAATGGGGTAAGAAAGAAGAGAAGAGTATTGTTCAAGAGTGTGAAGTGGAAAATGAAGTTAGTCCTCCTTACATCCCTCTTACCTTTCCTTAATAAACCTCTTCTTTTCCATGTCAAACATCTCATACTCCTCCTCATCATGATGATGGATATGATCTCCAAAGAAGACTCTTCTAAGAGAATCTAGCCAAATAGATTGAAGAATTATAGTCAATATTGAGGTTGCTTAGTGAAGGTGTAATGGAAGGTTTAGACCCAATAGAAGATCCCATGTATAAACACACCCCATGTACACCCATTTAAGGGAGTTATCAAGCTAAATATGATGTGGAATAAGTGTTGTTAAATTGTAAGGAAGAGAATCAATTGATTTTAGCCCAAGGTTTACTTCATCTTCCTCATGAGCTTCTTAAAGAACACCCCACTTCTCATTCCCAATCTGATTTTGAGATCACTAGTGCTCACCTCTTTTCAAATTCCATTCCTAAGTCCTCTCCTTCATCCCACACTCCATTTTCACTTCCTTCACCATCCATTACCTTCCATACTCCAACTCTTGAATTTCAAACTCATGAACCTATCCATTCACCCTTCACTTCATTCCCTTCTAAAGAACCTATTTTGAGGGAGGCAAGTGAGAAAGAGAAAATGAATTTTTTAGCTGATCAAGAGACTATTATGAATGATGATAAATATGAAATAATTATAGGTAATCCCGATGATCACCATCATGGTGATCATCATCATGAACATGAGGTGGAAGGAATTATCAAAGATGAATAATGTAGTCAAATCATATTTTAAGAGGTGGATGTTCTAGGAAGTTTTCATGTGAATAAGGTTAAAGAAGTGGCTCTTAAAGGTGGCATGATTCAAGGAGAAGATATAGGTCACAAATACATGAAAATTTTCTAGCAATATGAAAATGAGATTGAAAAACTTCACTTGTCAACATTGGATGGAGAATGTAAGCATGGTGAGATCTCTTTCCCTTTGTTTAATGAACCTTCTTGTTTTTTTGATGAAGATACTGACCAAGCCATGGGACCTGAGTTGAATGAGGTTTAAGATCATGTTTTTGAGTAGCTAAAGACTCTTTTTTGTGAACAAGAAGGAGAGGGATAACATTTTTTTGATAGAAGCATTGAGGAAGGACTTATTGAGAAAGAAAATGATGATTTTTGGAATAAGTTAGAAAGATTTTTCCTCAGCTCAAACATCACACCAACCACCCTCCCCTAGGAGAGACATAAAGAACAAGAGACCAGTTTGAAAATCTTATAAAAGAGATAGAAAATAATGATATGGTTCATGATACATACCAAGAGAGCCATGATAAAAATGAGCTCTAAAATGATGATATTGTATCCATTGATGCCTTGATGGACTACACCAACATGAAGGACCATCATGAAACATACCACGAAGAGCAAAATACATGTATGTGGAAAATATGTTTGAACCTGATGTATTAGAATACATGCCAATCAAGATGGAAAACAAGAAGGTTGAGTCACCAAGATTTCACTCCAACAAATTACTTGGTTACCACGATGAGTTTTCTTGCCATGAAGGAGACGTAAGAAGTTTCCCCTTTGATCCAGGAGGAGGAAAAACATATCATGTTAGCTATATATAATTAATTTTATTTTTGTTATGTTTGGCTCTCCTAAGTGATTAGTAACACAAGTGTGTTTGCTTTGGTTTTCATGTGTTTGTTATTTCCCTTATGTGTTTTGAGGTGGTAACTAGTTGTCTTGTTGATCAAGTTTTGAATCATGGTCAAGGTTTCTTATTTATTTTAGTCCTTAGATGACTCCATGCCCAATAGATTAATTTGGCTATTGGTATGGTTAGTATATTAGGCATACTACCCCTACGAGTCACCAATTTGTTGATCAAATTTTAGCACTTTAGGCCAAAATTGGGCACCCCTATTTCAAAAATTAACCACCTAAGTCTATACCTTTGGCTAGTATGCATATTTTATTCAAAATAAGTGTTCTATATAAATCCCACAATGAACGTACAAGTCTAATTCTTTCAGAAATTTTGGTTTTGGTATTTTGATAAGCCTTTGCATAGTGATCCTTTTGGGTCTTTTTTTTGGACTAAAGTGCTATTTTTTTTGGACTTTTCATTTAGGCAAAGTGCCAAATTCTTTTAGACAATTTGTTTGAGAAAAATTTCCTAAAGACAAAGACTAATTCCTTCAAGAAAATTATCCAAATAATTTCCTCAAAAGAATTTTTTAGGCTAAGGGATCATTTTCAACTTTTTTGAATGATAGTTTACAATTTTGTAAGGGAAATTCTATAGGAAATGGTCCACTTCAATCTTTTCAAAGGATACTTTTTTTTGAAAAAGTGTCCTAAGCAACTTTCTTGAAGGGCACTTTGGAAAAAAGTCATCTTCAACTTTTATAAAGGGCACTTCAATTTTTTTGAAGGGAATTTGTAGGATTTTGAAAAGAATCAATTCCTTAGAGAGATGGCCCATAAACATTTTTTTGAAAAGTCACTTTCAGAAAGAGCCTAAAAGATTGTTTGAAACAAATTATCCATAGAATTTTCTAAAGGAAAATTTTTAAGAATGAATTCTTTAAGGATAAGTACAAGGGAAATAAAAGTTCAAAGAAAATACCTGAAGGATGATGGCCCACAAAAATTCAATTTTAAACTATGGAAAATAGTCGTTGGTGTCAAAAGGCTCAGTGGGAGCATGAAGGAAAATATAGAGGTAACAAATGGAAAAATGTCTTGATAATTTGGTTCAATCATAATTGATTCAATTGTAACTAATTTATTTGGTGCAATTATAATGTATTCAATTGTAACTGATTCATTTAGTGACATGGAATAACTCACCCACCTATCTCCCACATGAAAATGTAACTAATTATCTCATATAGACACATGCCCAAGTGACCCTTTGACTCCCATTTCTTGAACTATCTCCCAAAGGCTATATATATGAATTCTTTTAGCTTGTTCAGCAACCTCCACTGGTTATTCAAAAAACTTTGGCTAGATTTGTACTTGAAGAAATATACAAGTGTTGTTTCCACTCATATGTTCTAATATAGGGTAATGACTTGAATCTTGTTGGTCTAGTCTAGTGAAATATTATCTTTTCTAGCTTGTACTCTTGATGATCTACCAATTTGCACAAATGGAGATTGTTGCAGGTCTTTGCTAGTATTCTTTTCTAAGTGTAGAGATATCCTAAAAGTGGTCCATGATTGTATCCCTCTTTGGAATAATTCATTCCCTTCCTAATAATAATATACCTTATTTAATCTAACATATGAAACATTTATGTAGTAATGAATCTTGAGTTGTGAGTCTTGTGTGATAAAAAACTTGTTTGTATTTAAGTAGTGATTATAGTCAATTGGGCAGACATTATACATTGGTGCATCACCACTTGGTTTCTTAATTATTTTCCTTAACCCTTTTCATACACAAATTATTAAGTTAGAGAGAGAGATTTAAACATGCATCAAGGGGAGCTAAAATCTTATCTAGAGATTTATCTTACTAAAATTGTCACCCATAGTTAGAGCGATAACTCCATTTTGCCACCTAGATGAGGAGAGCTGAGCATCTCCTCAAGGGTGTGAATCAAAGTGACAATAGTTTGTAAAGGCACATTGAAAGGAGTGGCTTCAAGATCATATTATACCTAGAGGTATTCATATTTTTTAGAATTATTAAAATGCTGGTGAAAGAGAGAGGCTTACTTACCATAAAAATGAAAAAAGGTGGTAGTGAAAGTAAGAGCATCGGTCCACCGCTGTATCCAACCAAATTCCCAATTGGGATTGGGAATCAAATTCTAAATTATAACAATGTGATCAATAATTATCTCATGCTTAAGGTGATAAGTATTAATATGGAACTAGGTTTTAACATGCCTCACTTGAGGGGTAAAACATTCAATATTGAATCAAATAGGATGATGATCTAATAAGAAGGTGTCAAAGACTAAAGGAAATTGACCTATTTTAACCAGAAGAAAAAAAAGAGATCTTATTCAGTCAATAAGGCATGATCCAAATGATTAATAACTTGATCTTTTTCATGTTAAAAATTAGACTAAGTAAACTAGGGAGAGTTTGATTCCTTCATTTGGAGGTGTTTTGGATCAAAAACCTTGAGTTTTTGTACATGTAAAATCGTGCCTCTCATTTTATAGTAAACTAATGCATTGGGATATTGCCATCCTTATCCTTAAGAGATTATACCATGTTAAAATCCACACAAATGATCTAATGAGAATCTAGAAGAGATTTTTCCAACCATCTCTAAATTAAGGTCCATTCCACAACATCATTATAGGCATACAAATCGACCAACTCAATGATGCAATTATCAAAGTTAAATAGAGTCCAAACAATGTGATGATTCGGGTCAAATCCATATAAAAATAATGTTTTGAGAAAGATATAGAGATAAAAGAGTGATAAATTCACCATGGCTAGATTCATGCATAGTATTTTGATAAAGTTCCTAAAGATAAATAATTTGTGTTACATTCTATAGAAGAAAGTTACAGATCTTGACTTCTTGCATACAAAAAAATTCCATATTACTAAATAAATAAAAACTATTACTAATCATGTACTTATGTGGTAGATAAATAAGGCCCTAAACATTATAGGAATAGATGACCATTGGGAAAAAATGAGGTTCATACCATTTCCCTTTATGAGATCTTCAAGAGTGGAAAAATAATTGAGAGAAGTTTTGTGATTCATAAAGGAACAAGATGGAAAGTTTTTCACTTGTGTGCCATGTATTTCTCTTCATGAGAATGAGAGGAATTTCTAGAGCACTAGAGGACCACTTTACAATATATATTAATGATATTATGCTCTTCTTCTAAGGAGGTCACCCTAGGAGGGGGTTGTCTCAATTGGTATTGTAGAGTTAAAGGGAGAGTATCAATAAAAGTAGCCACCACTTGTAATGTGAACAAAAGTGTAGGTGAATCCTTGTCAGGCATGGAAATAACAAATTTTCCAATGTGATAAGAGGCACTTAGGGCAATGAATGATCGATAAGTAGAATAATGAGGTTTACCACTACCAATTTTTGAATTATTATTTTTATTAGTGATAGTGGTCCAAGCATTAGCATTTCCATTATGGGTTCTAGTTTCAGGTCCACCCTTTTCCTAAGGAGTAGAAGGATAACACACCATTAAGGGCATTCATAGATAATTTTATTTGAGGATTGACCTAAAATAGGTATTTGGTAAATTGATGTAAATCACCTATTGAGTAATAATGATTATTCTGGATTTAAATGTCGATAGAATCTTTGAGGTCCTAAGCTAGATCCACTTCCACACATACCCTTTTTGGGGGATGGGCCATAAAAAAATTTCTTGTTCATGGAATATGAGTAACCCTAAGGGTTTCATGAAATAGTTAATAAAGGTAACCCAAGAAACTTGATCCAGAATAGAATTTTTCAATTTCAATTACTTTGAAATTTGAAAGTCTCAAGTCCAATTAGAAAATACCACCAACATGTTGAGTATGAACTAAAGACCATGATTAAAAATGGATTTAAAGTGCTTTGGGTTGGTGAAATGAAATAATAAGAAACCCTTGGTATGGTTTTGTACTCTTTCTAGATTCACACCATGGCATTGCCAATGGTTATGAACCAAGGATGTGAAAAACATCAAATCAAATAAGTAATGTTACGAACTTCCCAGTTACATGAATTGGTATGTTCACACATGGACACAAGATTGGGTGTTTTAGACACTTTTCCCTATATTTTTTGAATTTGGATAAAATTACATATTCACATAATTCGCTTTCAATCTTAGGAAGCTTGAAAAATTGATGACTATTGAGTATGGGGCTTTATTGTATAATTATTGATCACCTAAACAACCACTACATGATGATCCTTTTCATAATGAAGTGCATGAAAAAGGTAATGGTTATAAGGAAAGTTTTTTTCATGCTAAATCAATTAGTGTTTCTATTAAAATTACTTCATTCAAAAAACAACCACTAATCCTCTACTTACAACTAGATAATGCTTTGAGTGACAACAAGAATCATGTCTTTTGCATTTGCATCAATGTTAACATCAATAAAGATGTTCACCACTATGTATGTAATCTACTTACCAATGGGACACACACATGAGGATATATATGGGAATTTTGGAAGATTATTAGCATCATTATGGATATTAGACAAATTTTCTTTGCCACACATAATGGACACCTAAAAATCATGTCAAAAGGAGTTGAGTACATTCACTCCTAATATTATTGAAGAAGTGTACAACTTTAAGGAATTCATAGAGCCACACATGTTGGATGGAAATTTTAATATAAGGGTTATTAGTAAACCAAAGATATTCAAGTCCCAATTTGTAGATGACATACCAATGATGAAATATAAAGCAACAATAAAATATCTCTAATGGTCTCTTACAATCCCAATATAGTGTACAAAGGATAATGGTGAACAAAAATTTCTTGAAGGAAGAATCCTCTAACACCTTATAGAGAACTCAAATATATGGATGATATGAAAAAGCAAATAAATTCATATATTAAAGATTGGGGAAAAAGTGCAACAGGTAGTGGTAGAGAATATTGGCTTCTAGTTATAATGTATTGGAAAATTATTTTGTGTGTTTTAGATAAAATATTTGTAAATTTTAGTAGGATGTCATATTTTTATTTTTTTCCTCAAATAATTCATGAAAATGACATATATAACCAAGTAACAAGAGCCACACATTTTCATAGATAAGAATACATAAAAAAAATCCCAAGTAATAATTATATTTATGTTTGGCCTACTTTTCAAAGATATAAATAAACATTCAATTCATTGATGGATGTGCATGTTGTAAATATGCTTCTAGTATGACCAAAAAATTAAAATGAAAATATATGGATTTGAAGGGTATATGGGGATATTTATCTTAAACTAGAAAGGTGATATTGTGGCTAAAAGTGTGAGTATTCAATATTGGAAATTGTTGAGAAGAGAAGGTGGTGAAGCTTTGTATTGGGATTGTTTGACACCTAATAAAACATGGATAAAATCATATGAAATTAAAAAATACATCGATTTGGATAGCATCATATGGGTGTGGGAATTTTTTAAAGGAGGATAAATTAAGATTCTTAGAAAAAGACATGTAGCCATGGAATCATACCTTGTCCTACTTGAACAAGGTAATGAATGCTAAGGTGAAACTACTAAAGGTCATAAATTAAAATGTGATATCATCCTGGCCTGAGATGTGGGTCTTTTAAAATTTATATTACAAAGCACAATCCTATAACTTAAGCTTATAATTATACCATAATTATTTGATTTATTTTATTTGACTAGATTATATTCAAGATTCTTAGCCCTATTTTTATTCAATATTTTTATTATTGACCCATTAATAGGGTAACTATATTGTTTAATGAATATAAGTGTAAAAATAATAATTTATTTTAGATTATTTTTTCATAATTGTGTAAGGTAATTATATATTTAAATGAATGTTAAAGTATGCAATAAAAATATATTTTAGAGAGTTTACATTTTAACCATTATTATACTTAATTTCATGGAAGATGTGTTATTAGTTTTGTACCATCGTGTGTTTTGGGTTTAAAATAAGTTGTTGATATGTATTTTAAAAATAAAACAAAAGCTGGTGATGTAAGAAGGAGAGGTTTGTGAAGCATTAAAATACAAGGAAAATATTTAAATTTTAGGTTTGGGTCATCAGGGGTCTACAGAGTATGAGATATATATATTTTTTTCCCAAGATGGAACTAAAAAAATAAGTAGATATGATGAAAATTTTAGTCTAATTGATCTCTCCATATGTACATATTTTCATGCTCACAATATTCTAACATGTTATGTGTAAGATGTTAATTATAAAGTACAACATGCCTCCATAGACATGTTAATTAGTGGATTTCACATTAGATTATGGTTGGGTCATTATTCATGAAGATCTCTTGTAATATGTGGAATTAAACTAAAATTCATGAACCTATATGTAAAACATATCCAAGTGGCCACAAATTTACACAAATAATTCAAAATTAATGAAAATATCCAAATTACTATTAATGATATTTATGTTGGTTTTATTTGTGGATGATTTAAACAATCATTCAATCTATTAATGTATGTGTATGTGGATATATGCTTCTAGTATGACCAAAAAATAAAAATGAAAAGATATGGATGGAAAGGTCAGATGGGGATATAAATTACCATAAATCAGAAGGTGATAAAAATGGCTAAAAAGGTGAGGTTTAAATATTGTAAAGCTTCAAAGAGAGAAGAAGTTGAAGCATTGTATCAGGAGTGTTTGAGCCTAATAAACCATGGATCAAACTAGGTGAAATTATACAAGGCATTGATGTGGATAGCATCATCCAGACACAGACATTAAAAAAGGAAAGGGGGATCAATTAAAATACATGAAAAAAGACACAAGGTAATTGAATTATATCTTTCACTACTCAAAATGGGTAATGAATGCTTAAAGGTGAAACTATTAAAGATTATAAATTAATGTCATATCATCTTTCCCTAGTACATGAGTTTTTTTGAAAATTTTATACCAAAACATGCTCGAATAACTTGACCTTACATTTTTACTATGTTATACATGAATTGAACATTGATGTTTATTTCATTTAATTATTTGAAATACATGTGGAAGACTTACAATAAGACCTTAATAATGTAACAGTATTATTTACTAAATATGAGTGGAAGATTAACATTTATTTCAAAAATTTAGTTTATATATATATATATATATATATACATATATATATATATATACATATATATATATATATACATATATATATCTATACATACACATATATATATATATGTATGTATATATATATATGTATATATATATATATATGTATATATATATACATATATATATATATATATATATATGTATATATATATATATGTATATATATATATACATATATATATATATATATATACATATATATATATATATATATATATATATATATATATATACATATATATATATATATATATATATATATACATATATATATATATATACATATATATATACATATATATACATATACATATATACATACATACATACATACATACATACATACATACATACATACATATATATATATATATATATATATATATATATATATATATATATATATATATATATATATATATATATATATATATATATATATATATAATTACTATCAATATTCTACCTGATTTCATGGGATATGTTATAGTAGTGTTGCACCATATGCTTTGGGGTTCACACTTAATGATGTGTGTTTTAAGAGCACAAGTTATAAAGCTTGGTTATGCAAGGAGAGGGGTGTGAAGTGTTAAAACATAAGGATATTATTTCAAATTTAGGTTTGGGTTTGAAAACTTTTAAATGAATTTATTTGTAGTATATGTACCTGTTAAACATTTATCTTTGCATTTATCTTTCCTTTACATCAATTCCTTTCCTACATAGAATAAATAAATATACAACAGATAAAAAATTTAAAGCACATATTTTAATTTCAATAATTATACAACATCTAAAGATAACACATGTAAATCATCATGAAACCACATTCATGGAGGTATCTTTTGTTCTCAAGGTGGCATCAAAAAAATTCATAGATCCATTGAAAATTAAGTCCACTTTATCTCTCCATATGTTTAGTAAATGAGATCATGGGATCACAAAGTCATGGAATCTACTAGAGAACATCTTAAATTTAAATTAAAATTCAGCCTTTGTGGACATGTTAATTTGTGTATTTCATATAATTTAGATTTTGACTAGGTCCATTGGTCAAGAAGATAACATATATTATGTGGCATGACACTAAATGTGAACCTTGATTTAAAACATATCACTGTGGCTATGAAGTGATTAGATATTTAAATATCCTGATATATAAAGTGTCAAATTTTGAATTTTTTTTAATGTATTCGGTAACCACTTTGGTTTTATAATAATATGCCAATTCTACACAAAATAAGAGTAATATGAGAAAAAATGCCTATATTATTATCTAGGTTAGAATGGGCCCATGCCCATTGTACACATTGAGACAAGAGACTTCATGACATCTAAATTGATAATATGAAAAACATAGTCCTATGTTATTATCTAGAGTAGATTGGACACATTCCCATTATAAAAATGATAAGAATATTATAAAAAGTGTTTTGCATTGAGTACATGGGAAATGAAAAGTGTTCAATACTTGTACATGTTGACGATAACTATATTTTACAATGTTGCACTAATATTTGTAAACATTCCATGTCATGATGTGATTTATTAATATATGGTAAAATTTACATAAATATTACTTATTACTATACTAAATATTAGGTAATAGTATATATTACATAAAAATGGAAATACAAGAAAGAGTGGGTATTACAAGGGATGGAAATAAGGATGAGGAAGATAAAGGCAGGGGAATGTTGGGAGGCATTTTCCCTAAGAAGAAATATCTCATTGGAAGAGAGGCAATAGGCTCAAAACCCAATGTGAATTTTTTCTTGGATCAATGTGGTTATAAAATTACCTTACTCCAAAAAAGACCATAGGGATATATTCCCCTATATTCTAGGCAAGGATGTGATTCTAGAAATCCTGGATGAGTAAGTTGCCCATGTAGAGTTTGAGTATCAAAATAGACTTATTGGAAAGTTTAATGGGTCTAGAACAAACATTGATGTAGTGTGGGATGGGCTCATATAAGGTGGAATTTGAAGGAAGAGTTTAATATTATAGCCATGCCTAATGGACTCTTGATATTTTATTTTTTGAACCAAGAAGAATCCATATGTATCCTTGAAGGAGGGATGTAAACTCTAGGTAAGTCTACTATAATCTTACAAAAATGTAACTATGAATTTAATCCTTTTAAGAAGAATTATAGGTATATCCCTCTATTTATTATATTTATATCTCTCCTGTTGGGGTTTAAGAAGGATACCATCCTCATGGGGATAGCGAGATCTATTAGCTCCACTGTTATAGTCGATTATGTGATCAAAGTAAGAAGTATGTTGGTTTTTATAAGAGTACATGATATTTTTAGTTTTGACACAATGTTATCCAAATTTATCAAGATGAAATCCAAAATTGGAGTTTGGATTTAGGACATTGAATATGAAAGAGCTATTTAAATCTGGCCAAGTTTCTATACTTTCAACCACCAATGTGCATCTAGTAAGGAAAGAGAGTAATATGATATCATGTTAATGGCTTTGGAGAACTATAATGTCAATAATTAGACCATGATCATGGCAAACATGATGGATAAGAACTAGGTTATGAATTCCATCAATTTTGAGGTGCCTACTCCTCTAGACACGTTGGGAGGAGAGGTGGAGGCTCAAGGAAAGGATGAGTTGGATGCCAAAGGACCCTTGATGTCAAAATAGGATTATAATGTGGAGAGAGTCATGATACATAGTCATTTTAGGGAAATGATTGGTAATTCGTGGTTTATAAAATTCATTATCCCCATTTTTTTTTGAGTCTAAAGACCATGATATTATTACTACTCAAAAGGATTGGGGCTTTATCTCACCCCAAAATGCCTCAAGATTGAGATATGATCATGATGTCTTTTTCCAAAAAGAAAATTCTTTTGATGATTTTAAATATTTGTTATAAGTGAAGCTAGGTCACTAATTAAATATTTGTCTTGTTGTTTTAAATGGATCCCCACCCCTGGGATCTTTGGATTTTGAGATTCTTTCTACTACTAAAGGGAGCATTTTTCAATCTTGAAAGAAGAAATAGGGATAAATTAAGTAGTATTTAAGAGGAAGAAAAAACTTAAAGGGAAGACCTCACTTTTTAGATTAAAATTGGTGGATTGACTTGGTATTTGATCCTTGATCAAGGAGGATGGCTTTGATGTTGGTTTGATTTTGGATAATTTCCTGGTTGCATATGACTTATTTGGAACCTTTTTCGACTCTGATTTTCTCTATTAGATTTTTCAACCATTGAGATATTCTTTGGTTTCACACTTAGATACCCACATTTTGGAGTTGATAACATTGGAAATTGGGGTAGTTTGGATGATCCTTTCTTGAGGCTTGCACTTTTGTAATTTGTAATTTTGGTTTTACCACCTTTTTGAAATTTAGGTTGGTTGCATGTTAGACAATTTGGCTGTTTGGTTATTGTTTTGGGTGCCTAGTGGTTCTTTGATAGTTTAAATTTTCTTAATTTCATTTTATATTTGATGGGTTTGATTTGTTTGTTAGGTTGAGGTGTCTTTGGTTTGCTAAGGGACCTAGTCCTCTTGTTGTGTCGAGGGATAAATTCCACACTAGATTTAAATTTGGGTTTATTTTAATAATAAATATTAGGTAATAGTATGAAAACTATGGGGTAACATTATTTAAGTTATCATGACCCATTTTAACTTTTGGACCATGCTCAAATTTTGGTCCATTTCCCCTAAATATGAATTTAAAGCTAAAAAACTATTTAAGATATAATTGTAATTTGATTCCACAAGTATAGACTTTTGAATCCAATACTAGCTATATTGGAATATAACATGACACTAATTAAAACCAATAATAATAATATTGAGATTTAATATCGAACTGGTTAAAAACTAATAATTTTATATAAAAATCCAATATAAAAAATTATAAAACTAGAAATGGCAATACTATAAGTCTAGATTATGAGAAATATTTATATATTTATTGAAATTATGGTTTTTAGGCAAGTTTTAAGCCAAATAATACAAAATTTAATTACTACAAGGGATGGAAACATCACCCATCTTTAATTTAGCAAACTTGTACAACTTGCATAAGGTACAAAGAAAAGGCAAAGAAGAATTATTATTGGGGAATAATGTTTATGTGGGAATTTAAGAGAAAAGAGTAACAATAACTTCTCTTATCCCTCATTTAATCGTATTTTAACAATGTTTTATTGGTTCATTTTCATGTTAGTGTTTCAATAGGAAGGAAGAGTGTGTGTCTTTGTGTATACAATCTATGTCTATAGTTTCATTTTAATTAAATAAATATTGAATTTTTGGTTTGAAATTTTCGGGGGAGGGGTGTGGTCAAGGGGTATGTTTAGTCCTCCTTCCATTAAGGATCATTAAAATGTTCAACGTTACCTCATTAGTAATATTTTTGGGACCCATTTTTAATGATTTATGCATTTTAGTTTTTGTACACATTCCATTAAGTTACCCTTAAGGGCAAAGGGGTGTTGAATATGATATATATTTAGTTGTAACTCACTAAAATTTAAATTAGGGTTATCCACATCAACATAAAATACATATTTATTATTTTATATTATTATTATAAATAAATAGAATGAATTGTATTTTTGGTTTATAAATGGAATCACCCATTCCTTTAGCCAACCAATATTTCATATTCATTAGTCATTAAAAAAATGGATAGTTACCTTAGTTTTACTATAAATATTTATATTGTACGTATTATTTCTATTTTATTCCATGAAAAGAGTTTGAGAGCATTGTTTTTCCATTCAAAAATAGGAAGAAAGTTTTCTAGTCAAGAATGAGATTTGTGATCATATTTTAATCATCCTTCGAGTATATTGTAGTGTTATTATTATTATAATAATATAAGGTTTTTTTCATGCATATTTTATTTCCATTTATACTTTACACAATCTGTTTTACTACAAATTTTGATCAAAATATGTTTCATGGTTTTTAGAACTATCAAATAGGGGAGACTAGCTTCTAATTAAGAAACAATGTACACCTAGGAATATAAAATCAGAGACTAAAAATAAAAATGGATGCAATTTATGTAAAACACGTGATTTTAATTTAATAAAGTTTAGTTTGGTTACTAATTATATATGCGATGTTTCAAGTTTATTCCATTGGAGTGTAATAATTCTATGATATAAGAAAATGTTTCCATTCATTTGGTATTATAGATAAAATTTTCCATCATAGTTAAGTGTGAAAGGATCTAGTTGGGGTTTTTTATAGGTTGTGAATAAAGATTGCATTGTTATTAATGAATTTTGTGAGGAATAAAAATGACATATAGATGATTACCTCTTGGAAGAAGATAATATCACTAATATTTGTAGACTTGGTAGAGATATTGAGAGTAATCTAAGATAGATTGGATGCTACATATGTAGACCACATAATAGAGATGATTTTCTATAGATATGAGTGAAGATGAATAAGAATCCATGGAGATTCAAATCCAATAATTAGTAAATAAAATTAAGGATATATTATTGAAGGAAATTTTGATGATGGAAAGCAATCCTATGTTTCACTCCCTTAATTACTTAGGCATTTCATTCTATAATTAAATTGTTTATTAGATTCAAAAAGATAAAAAAGTATTTTATCCATGATAAAATATATATTTCAAATACATTGATTTTTACCTACACAAATTCAAATGGAGATTCATCCTTATTTTGGGCTTATGTGAGATATAAAATGGAGACAAGAGGCAAAGATAAAATAAATATTTGGGGTACATTGTATTATTCAAAAGGTAGGTTTTTACCATCTGATTACTAGTTGATTTTTTTTAATATTATTTCAAAATTGAGGAAAAAATGTATGAGGACAGAAAAATAAACTAATGATATAAAAATGGGTAGTTTATGCAAAAGTTCAGCAATTCACCAATTTGGATACTAAACTTTGTTTTTCTCAATTCTCATAAATACGTAAAAATTGGCTTAATCAACTAAAATTGAACATTTAATAATTGAAATTAAAGCAAGTAATTATAATAATAAATAAAAAACTCAATAAATTGATAATGGAGTTTGTCCAACTTGGACTACATCTCTGGGTCCACTCAATGTATGAACTTATTTTAACTTTTAGGTTTTTATTAATATAAATCCTACATTTGATTAAAGGGTGGAGTAGTCTAAATCAGTGAAATAATATGAAATAAATAATTGCTAATTTGTTACAGATTTTAACTTGCTTTTATTTTATAAATAAATTAATAAATATGTGAAAATAAAAACCTATTTTAAAAACACCTGACATGTAAGATATAAGTGTTCAAAAATAGGATATGAAGATGTTGAAGTGTCATCAATAGGATCCTTATGTCATATCCTCTCCTAAATAGTAGTGACACACTTGGACAATAGTGCCATGTGGATTTAGTGTCTTTAAAATGGTGTCAATTTCCTTTATGTAAGACTGTTCTTAAATTTTAGGTATACTTGCACCTATATTTTTGGGTTTAGTTTATGTGTGCATGAAATCTAAAAATCTATATTGCCCTTGTAATAAATGATTTATGATGCAAATCCTAATACTCCTTGCAGGTAAGGCATGGTATGAAAATGTGTGTTTATTAGTAGGATAGGTTGAACATCCTCAACATCTCATTATGAAAAGAGTTTCCTACATACCAATACTCTGAGGAAGGATCAAATCTGATGTAGTTCTCCTCACCTAATTTTTAGTACAAGTGTAAGTGATGCTAGAATGATAGTGGTCTTGAATACCTTTAGTTTTATTGAGATTGGAAATATAGAAAATTTGGGCTTAGGGAAGATGTAGATGTTAGTATGCAAAAGTAGGGTAGAATAGGGATTAAGAACCTTGATTTTGATCAACTTGTTTCGTGTTTGAATATGCATTTTGAATATAATATCCATCTAATGGATAGAGGTCTAAAATTCATTTATTTATAATTTTTTTAAATCTTTGTAGATAACAAAATATGCTTAGTCTGACCTTAGGAGGGTTTAAATTTTTAAAATATATCCGTTTGGGAGAGTTAGGGCATATAAAATTAGCACCATGTAAGGGACACTAGTGCCATGTGGATCTAGTGTCCTGAATGTGGCACTAATGTCCATCTAGTATGTTTATAGGCATGAATGGCTAGTATATGGGAATGAAGTTTTGAGACCTTGTTTTAGATAACTATGGATGCTTGTGGTCCACACAAAGGATGAAAAAGTGTGATAAAATGCTCTAGGATAGGTCTAGGGCTAAACTAGGAATAAGTTGTCTCAAGTAAAACTCTTATCACTTAAATATCACTTTTAGGTTGTTCCATTTCCCCCCTTTTTATGCTAGAAATGTAGCAAAGTGAAATCAATTGTATAAAAGAAAAAGAAGCATACTTAGACTTACCTAGGAAGTGAAGCTTGTGTAGGTGAATATTGCATGAATCTAAACTTCATCAATAAATGATGAAGTCAAATAACTTGATAACCCGTTATAATTGGTACCCTATACTCAGCCTCCATAGACAAAAGTGTAATAACATGTTGCTTCTTGCACAACCAAGTAATAGGTGAAGAAACAATAAAAAATATGTAGCAAAAAGTAGAATGCCTATCATCAAGAAAACCTGACTAATATGAATCATTGTACACAACTGAGTATAACCACTAGTGTAGTTTAATCCAAAATGAGTAGTGCCTCATAGAAATCATAAAATCTTCTTAACAACCTAATAATGATTATTATGAGGGGCATGTTCAAACCTAGATACAAGCCCAAATTCAAATTTAATGTGACCAAATCCCCTTTCACCTAACCAAATTTCTTCCCTTAGGAGGAGTAACCAAATCCCAAGTGTGATTCTTCATCAAAGAAGAATATTCATCTATCATCGCATTATCCCACTCCTATAGCCCATGAGCCTATGAAAAAAACTATGGATCTTGAGAGAATTCCTGACACCAAAGTCTAGTACTTGAAGAGTCATGAGATGTGAATTACTCATCAAAATATACATGTGTTAAAAAATTAACATCATGAATATCAAGATCTAAAACATGATAAGCTCTCATGTTCTCACAATACCCTAAAAAAATAAAAGGTTTGATAATTTTATCCAATGCTTTCCTTTTGTTATTTGGTAAAAACACCCAGTAAAGGGTCCTAAAGACTCATAAAAATGAGACATCAAGCTTATTTTCAGACCAAGCCTCCTCCAAATTCTAATGATCAAGTACTCTATGTGGTGTCTAATTATGAATGTAGTTTGCACAATTAACTACCTTTTCCCAATAGATAGGAGGTAAATCACATGATTGCATCATGCAATTGTCCATCTCCTTCAAATTTTGGTTATTTTGTTCTAATAAGACATTCATATGTGGAGTATGTGTAACAGAATGCTGGTGAACAATACTATGAGCTGCCATAAAATCAGATAACTCTTGATTGAAGTGCTCCCCCCCCCCCCCCCATTATCTATATGAAGCTTTTTAATTCAAATAGAATATTATTTCTTGACCAAAGACTTAAAGACTTTGAAGTGAAAAAATACACCCCTCTTTTAATTAAGAAAATAAACCCAAATATGTTTTAATAAATTATCAATGAAAGTAAGTACATAATTAGATCCATTGAAAGGAGTAGGAATGACCATCAAATAACTCTACACAAGCTCAAGTGGTGAAAAAACTCTCATGGAAATAGCCTTAGCAAATGGATCTTGGTGTTGTTTACCTAATCCAAAACCAAGAAACACTCCATCAAGACACAAGATTGTAGGAGGACCCTCTTCCATAGTGTGAGTGATCAACTCCTTTAAGTGTCTATAATTGAGATGTCTAAATCTCTCGTGTTGAAGCCTACTCTTAGAATTTACATGAGAAACCAAACATGTCCATAGAGGAGGAGTATCATTAAAAACTTAAAAATAATAGAGTCTAGAACTATGATCAACAACACTCTATTCAATAAGTGTGTGTCTATAACAAAGTTCAAACTTAAGAAGCCTATGGTATGAAAATCACTATCTTGCCCTAACCAAAATGACAAATCTGATAAACTAAAAGTGGATTGGTGGTGATCTATGGAACATAAAATGAATCATTTATACAATCACCATATATTTGTATGTCACCCTTTCCCTCAACATAAATAAAGGAATAATCTCCAACCTCAATGTTGAAGGTAGAACTCAAACAAAGAGATATAACAGACTACATGGAAAAAGCCATATGGTGTGAAACACTAGAATATAGAACCCAACTATTTGAGATATGTGATTGTGATCTCCTAACAACATTAAGTGCTTTCCCATGCTCAAGAGATGGATAACGAGTGGAGATATAAATAGTGTGTTTCCTAAAGTCATCCTCTAGGGCTTGAATTCTCTTAAAATACATAGACTCTTCATGATTAGTCCCTTTAAAATATGGGCATGATAGGTTATAACTATTCTTGGATTCAAAAGATGATTTGGGTTTAGATGTATTGGTGTTGGGATTAGGTGCATTTTGAGATGGAGGAGGAGTGTTCTTATTCTTACTCTTTATTTTTCCCTTATTCTTAAGATGTGATGTTACCAATGATTTTTTATATGTGAAAGATCAAGGTGAGACAATTTGGATTCCTCCTTAGTAAGTGTATTATAAAACAAATCTAAATATATCATTTTTAATGTGGCACCTAAGGAATCCATGCTAGAGAAAAATGTAGAAGCAAAGATTTGGAATGGACCAATCAACTTAGACAAAATCAAGTACACAATTCATCATCTTTATTGTCTCATCCACTCCCATTCAACTATGTCAATAAATTCTTAAA
This sequence comes from Torreya grandis, assembly GCA_037957365.1. NCBI lineage: Eukaryota > Viridiplantae > Streptophyta > Pinopsida > Cupressales > Taxaceae > Torreya > Torreya grandis. Next base: position 77,192 of record JARHVA010010439.1, on the reverse strand, counting down.
CATAGTGAGGTAGTCTAAAATAGTGGCAAAGTCATCTATATTGAGTGAAGTAAGTTGCATGGCTCACATGCGATCTATTTCTCAAATAAACCATTTAGTTTGGCTTATATTTTTAATGGAGTATCACATCCATATAAATGAAACAAAAAACTATTACTCACATAAGTCCCTATCAAATCTATACACTCTTCAAACTTAAATTGGTGCTGAAATTTTACAAACTCTCTTGTGAACTGTGGTTGAGTTTCATTAATTAGGGACCATAACCCTTTCTATTTTATGATTATTTCAATTATAGGTCTCCATATATGTTAATTATGTGTAGTCAAAGGATCAAAATGATCAATACCAAAAGTAGAAGCCATGCTAGTGAATCATCAAAGAGCAGAAATAATTCAAAAAGGGTACATAAATCAACACTGAGATAACCCCCCAATTTAAGTACCCCCAAATTTAGAACTTTATAAAAGTGGCATATTTTTAAAAATTAATGAAACCAATGAATAGATAATTTAAAACCATAAACTATTGGAAAAAAATAGAACTCAATTTTGAATTACGGTTCAAAAGTTATAGGCTTTACATGTTTCCATAAATGGGTCAAAAATAATAAAAAAAGACACTAAAAATAGATTTTAGTGACCAAAATGGAATTGATGGTAGGCTTCAAACCAATCATTGGAACTGGAATTGAACCACAGACTTAGAAAATCCAACCAAAATGAATAATGATAAGTTATGTGACCCCTATTCCTACACAAGTGAACTATACTTCTTATTTGGGCAAAAATCTAGCTTATAAAAAAAAATAATGAAATTAGCACACTATTTTAATAGAATAAGAGGTGGAGTTGTGTTTTATTTCCCCTTATAATTTGTTTAACAAGGGAGATAAGGCTCCTGAATCTTCTCAACTTCTCTCCTATACTGCTCAGTCAAAAAACTTATTACACTTACCTTCTAATGCTTTTTGAAAGGTAATGTATTATCTAATGCCACCATAGTGGAAGAATATATGACACTCAGATCTAGATGAAGCTAAACCTACAAATCATTTAAAAAAATGCAAGTCCAAACTTCTAACTCAAAAGTCTTAGGATTTCAAACACAACCCTACAAAAGTAGTACATTGATCTAGAAGGTGGAAATTTCCATTGTAGCAAAGAAAAAAATGCCTCTTCCTTGGTGGTAATGTACATTCCTATAAAAAATGAGGTATTAATGAAAAAAGTTTAAATAAAAATTTTATAGCATGTTTAACCAAGAAAATAAAACTCCCAGCACATTTCGTATAAAGTCCAATGCAAGTCTCCACTTTCTTAGCTTCTTATCAAAAAGCATAGCAATTTCCAAAAAAACATATGCAGTTATGGAAAATAAAAATCCAACACTCCTCTTTTATCCTCCCACATAGACCCTCTACACTTAAATTTCTTCTCTCTAACACATCAATAGCAGTCATTGCTTCCAATGCTAGTCCATATAGAGAAAGGATGCCTTTCTCCCAATAGATGATGTCAACATAAAATGGGAATAATCCTATTCACATGATGATTCCACCTATTTCGAAGACTTAAAATTACCCTATGCACCATCCTAAAATGCTTCAAACTGACTTTTAATACCACTCTAACTTACTTTCTTCAAAAAATATCAATGAACTCAACTTATTAAAAACTTCAATGAAAGCACCATTGTAGATCTAGAAGAGGAAGTAGTAGCTCTAACAAGGGAAGTAGAAGTAAAATTATCTAATTTTTTTTTATCAATGTGGATAGTTCCAACCCCAAAATCTGTGATACCTATTAAGAATGGTAAAAACATTCCAAAAAATCTATGATCTAAAGAGTTAACAACAATAACATCACACATGAAGCTACAAACAAATGAGATGTAAAACAGTGTAAGTCAAATGATTATTCAGAATAAGATGTTATTTCAATAGGAAGCCATTGCATATGTAGGCAAGGGAAAAAAAAAAAAACTAGCCTAACTAAGTAATGTATGATAAATCCTCACATAGGATAAACTAGGAAAAAGATGAAATACTTGGCTAATATACTAGTAAACATGAGAAATACATAATCTAACATGATGACCCCCAATTTGAGTAAGTGATATGAGTCTGAGATAAAATAGTGTATATCTAATCCAAATTAGAGCATAACTATCAAATCTATAATTTTATCTATGCAAACTTGTAGTATACATGGTGTATTATTATGGCTTATCTAAATTGCTCAAAAACTAGGGCTACTAGATAGTAGTGCCATGTCTTGGACAGTAAAACCATGTGGTACTAGTGTCCCTATCTATGTGCTAATATTTATTTGGTCTGAAATCTGAGTCACTATATTGATTTTTGATTCCTTATTTATTATTGTGTTTTACTTATCCCTAATTTTATAAAACTAAACCTATGTGCTGAAAAATGTTCTATGAATGTAATATAGGAGCCTGGTTTTTGTGACAAACCCCTATGAATTCTCCATTTTTTTAGGGTAGCTATTAACTTATGCAAGAACTATCCTCAAAATAAATATCTCTAAAAATGTGTTAGCTAAAGGATATATGATATATGCATGATAATCCAATATAATTTGTGCAAACATAGCATCAAAATGTAAGAGAATTTGAGCATAAGTATGTAGTTTAATATGAATGTTGTGTCTATCATTGCACAAGGGTGTGAAAATGAATGTTACATAACAAAAAATCTAAGTAGCTACCTAGGGGATGGGGCATGATGTTTATCACATTACCCAAGTAGGAAAGGTAAATGCATGAGCTCCATCATGGCATTGAGAATTAGTGTGTGTAAGAAGAAAATACAAGTGTCATGGACATGATGTATATAAGAAAGAATATATACAAAACACATGAGCTATGAAAAATAACTGAAAATGGGCTATGTAAAAGTATGGAGTTCAATTTGAGCATTAGTTTGTAGTTCAAGATGTATGTTGTGTCTATCATTATATAAGTATCTAGTTTAGGAGGTATGTATATATATATTTTTTGGATATAAGTTATGTAAAAGCAACATGAAAATGAACTATGTATAAGGAAAAAGAGGGAAGAAAGTACGTACAAGAGGGTAAGAAACATAATAACTGATAAGTCTCATGGAAGATTCACTATCACTATGATCAGTGTCAAAAATAGGAATAGTAATCTCTCATGCAATGTGATTGTTATGTTGTAGTTGAATGTTGTTGCAATAGGAATTTGAGTATTGTTCATCATAAGAATTATATTATTGTTCATAGTCAAAATCATAATAACACAAAATGCTAGAGGGAATTACCTTGTACTATGGATTTGACCTTTTTAAATTGTGCTTTGGCATATTGATTGTGACTTTTCCATTTGAAATTATGCTTATTCTAGACATACGGTGTTGTGGAGACTCTTTTGATAGAAAACCTATTTTGATAATGTTTTTTGGCTTAGCATGATTTTGAATTTGAAACTTAAGTTCTTGATCTTTCTGTAACATGTCCGATGTGTCAGTATGTTTTTCCTTGATAAAATATATCTGTGAATGATGTGCCTTAGGATGTTCAATAAATCCCAAATCTTGTTGACCAACATTATCAACTACTATAATAGGAGTAATGATGCCTTGGGCCTACTTGGCCAAACCTTGACCATGATAATCATACTATTGTATATATTTATGGCCAAAATAATACCATTTTGAATGTTGATCTTCATTTTGGAGAGGTAGATTTTCATATTTTACTTTATTTACATTTGTTCTTTGTATTGTTTCATACTCTGATTGTGCTTTTAAAACCTTTTGTTGTTATGAGTTATGCTATGTAACCATTTTTGTATTGTTTCTAAATTTGAACCTTTTTAAATTTGAATATGTGCAATTATATGTTTTTTGGATGAAGTGTTAGTGTGTGAGTCATATATATCCATTATCTGTTATATTTTATTATTTAATTTTAAACATGAATCTATGTGGTACCCATGCATTAAATGATATGCACAAAAATATTTGGATCTCCTCATTGAGTGTAAAGGAGATAGGTTGCTCAACTTAGCTTTAATCATGTCCCTTAGTATCTCACTAGATCTCTTATTTGAACTTTGAATGATTTTTTAATCATTATTTGTAGATGTTCTTTGTTATGATTTATGAGTTGGATATGTAACATTGTTTTCCATAAATTGACTATGTGAAGATGCATACACATGATTTACATTATTGTTCCCTGGAGGACTTTGAATTGTAAATTGATTTTATAATGTTGTAATATTATCATGTAATAGTTTAATATTATTTTTTAAACCTAAAATTATCTTTCTCATACTGATAATTTGATCATATAGAGTCTTACAAGTGAACACTCTAGCTGTTTTTGATTGAACATGTAGACACACACCCTATAGGGAAGAGGTGTGAATAGGTTGATTATAGTGAATAATGACATTGGTATAAGTTGCTTCATCTTGTGGAGGAATGATAGCATGGACCCAGTTCAAGGGAAAATATCTATCACCCTCATGGATATGAGGAGGAGAAGGGGATTCTTTCCTGTGCATAATATATGACATTGGAACTTGAAACATAATTGCTAGATTATGTGCTAAATCCTCTGTGTGTACAGGTTTGATTGTTAATAGAATTCCACATATGATAAATATAACTTTATATGAGATATGATATAGACTGAAATAGATATAAAGCATCATATATACATGTGTTTATGTCATTTTTGAGTTCATCTGAATTACAAGGGAATACGCATGCAAATTAAAGTATTAAAATTTATAAAAAAAAGTGATTAATTTCTTATGTAATTATGATCATGATTATATGAAATATAAATCAGAAGATATATGGACCTAAAATCTAAATTCTATAAATGTAAACCCTAGGGTTATCTAGGGTTAGGGTTTGTGCAAAAATTTAAATTACATTAAATAAATGAAACCCTAATGTGGGATTTATTAAATGAGCTAGGTTATGCCCAAAAGAATAGAAAAAAAAAATTTTAAACCCTAATTTAGTGGAAAAAAATTGGGATAAATCAAACCCTATGTATAACTAGGATTTTAAAGCAATATTTGAAGTAAGTCACATTCACCAAATGTTTTAACCTTTTAGGAATTTACTAGTGTAAATCCTATATTTGATTAAAGGGATGAGTAGTATAAACCATTGAAATAATATGAAATAAATAACCACTGATTTGTTAAATATTTTGACTTGATTTGACTTTCCAAAAATAATAATAAATATGTGTAAATAAAGATTTATCTAGAAAAGACTTGATGCAGAAGATTTGAGTACTAAAAACTAGCATATGAATAGGTCTGAGTTTCATCAATAAGATCCCTATGTCAGATCCTCTCTTGGATAGTAGCTCCACACTTGGATAATAGTTCCATGTGTAACTAGTATCCAAAAAATGGTGTTAGTGTCGTATGTGTAGGACCATTCTTAAATTCTGGGTGTAGATGCACCTATGTTTTTAGGTTCTATTTTTGTGTGCATGAAGTCTAAAACTTTGTATTTTGCTTGTAATATCTAAATTATGATGTAAACCCTAATCCTCCTTACAAATAAGGCATGATCTAAAAAATTGTGTTCATAAGCAAGATAGCCTGGACATCCTCAATACCTCACTATGAAGAGAGTTGCCTATATATCAATCCTCTAAGGAGGGATCAAGCCCGATGTAGTTCTCCCCACTTAGGTGATGGTGTAAGTGTAAATGATGCTAGGATGATAATGGTCTTGAATGAATTGAGTGTGATTGAGGCTAAAAATTTGGAAAATTTGGTTTTAGGGTAGTTGTAGATGGTAGTATGCATAAGTAGGGTAGAATAAGGATTAATAACCTTGATTTTATTCAACTTGTTTTGTGTTTGAATAGGTCTTTTGCATCTAATATCCATCTAATGGATAGAGGTCTAACATTCATGTATTTATAGTGTTCTATAGCTTATGTAGATAATAAAATATGCTTAGGACAACTTTAGGAGGGTTTAAATTTTGAAAATATATCTGATTAGGAGTTGTATGGTGAAGGACATTAACACTATGTTGGGGAAACTAGCATCATGTGGCTCTAGTGTCCTTAATGAAGTGCCAATGTCTAGTTGGTAGGTTGTTGGGCACAAATGGCTAGGATCTGGGAATGAAGGTTAGGACTATGTTTTAGCTATCTAGGGATGCTTGTGGTCCACACAAAGGCTAAAAAAGTGTGATAAAATGCTCTAGGATAGGTCCAGGTCTAAGCTAAGAATAGGTTGTCTCATGTAGCACTCTTAGCACTCAAATACCACATTTAAGTGATTACAAAACTAATCAATTAAAATGATGCAAAATATACTTTATTTACATAAATATTCTCTCAATGAGGGGATATCTCTCCCACTAAAGGGATTTTTATATAAATAAGGGACTAAACTTTCTCTGTACTATCCCTAGGAGGTATGTCCAATAGGCTCTTGGTCTTCAATTTACTATTCCTAAAAATAATGGACATATATTTTAATTTTTCTCCTTTTACAAAGGTTTAAAATTACATTTCCAATAGAAACACATCCTTTTATATTTTTTTCAAGATCTTTATTTTTTTGTCAAGACATTAGCCTTTTAACAAGCTTGTTGGGGTTCAAATCCAACTCAAAACACCTCATTTTTGGCTTAGAAACCTAAGTGTGAAAGGATAAATACAAATTCTTGTAGTTCATTTCCTAAGTTAGGCTATATCCTACTAACAAATTTATATTAATAGGTTATGTGGGGTGAGGGGTTCTAATCCCCACATCCATGCTTATCCCTTTGCTAAGACTTGAATATTTCTTAAGACTAGGTGCATATTTACCCCACATTGATGGGGTAACAAACAAATCTATTATTTTAATAAGGAAATATTTTCCTTGATAAGTGGTATTAATACCAACTCTTTTACCACATGCATTAGGAATGGATACCAAGATGGCTTTTGTTGAGTTGTGGAGCTAAAAGCTTCAGCAAATGAGCAAGTGCAGAAGTTGCAGGAGTCACACAGTCACCGATGACGGTCAAGAATGGACCAGAGGCTGCCAGCGTCGGTCATGGATCTGCTGACATCGGTCATAGGCAGACAGGCAGGGACCGACGTCGGTCACCTGTGCATCCAGAATCTATTTCCATGGACAGAATAAAATGTTTGCATGATAGTATTAAGTGTTAGTCTTAAGTCCGCATCTATATCTTTAGTAGGACTATTTTGAGCCCTTGATTAGGAGGTGCATCTAATGGTTGTGATTGTATGCTCATGATCCCTAAAGTTATATAATAGGGATAGATCTTCATAGCTTGTGTGTAGTAGAACAGTATTGAACATACATGTATATGTGAATCAATCCAAGTGTTGGAGTTGATTGTAATTGAGAGAGAGAACTCTTGAGGGAAAGAGATCTGGAAAGAGATCTGTACATCTGAGAGAGGTGTGGAAGAAAAGAAGTTTCTTCAATTATATTTCTTCTGTAAAGAGTTTAATACAAGTTTTTAGGGTGGTTTCTTGTATCTCTTATTCTTTGCTATTTCTGATTCTAGTTACTTATCATTCTGGTTTAATTCCATATTTAATTGCTTTCACATAGTAATCAACTTTGTTGGTTGATCCCCAACAAGTGGTATCAGAGCTCAGGTTGACTAATAGGTGTTTCAATTCTGGTTAGTGTTTGTTGATTACAGGTCACTCACAGGGGTTTCTATTTGAGTGGGAGAAGTAATGGCATAAGAAAGTAAACTGAGAATGGAGAAGTTTAATGGCAAGAATTACCAATTATGGAGAATGTAGATAGAGGATTATCTGTATCAGAAAGATCTATACTTACCATTAGGTAGCGTAACAAAGAAGCACACAGACATGGAAGATGAAGAATGGGAAGTTCTTGATAAAAAGGCTCTTGGATCTATAAGATTGAGTCTGGCATCTACTATGATATCTAATTTATCATAGGCAAAGTCAATGGTAGAGCTAATGACTACTTTAGCAAATTTATATGAAAAACCCTCTGCTTCAAATAAGGTATATCTTATGAAGCAGTTATTTAATTTGCAAATGTAGGAAGGTGGATCTGTATCTAATCATCTTAATGATTTCCATAGAACTGTAAATCAATTAAATTCAGTCAAAATAGTGTTTGATGATGAAATTAAAGCTCTATTAATCTTATGCTCTTTACCTGACAGCTGACATAGCTTGGTAATGGCAGTTAGTAATACTACATTTGCTTCAAATATTTTAAAAGTAGATGATGTTGTTAGTGTAATCTTGAATGAATAAATTTGTAGGAAAAGCATAGAGGAAACATCAGGGAATGCTTTAAGTTTTGAGAGCAGGGGAAGGCAAAAAGAGAAGGGCAAGCATAGGAGATCAAGGTCTAAGTCAAAGATGAGAGGTAGATCCAAATCCAGAAATGGCAGGAGGATAGCCTGCTGGAATTGTGGAAAGATAGGGCATATGAGCAAAGATTGTTAGTCAAAACCTAAAGAAGACAATCAACATGAAGGTAAAGAAGAAGCAAAAGTTGCAGGTATTATTGCACAAGATGCTCTTATATTCTCTTAGCATAATAATATAGAATCTTGGGTTTTAGATTCTGGTGCCTCTTTTCATGCAACCCCAAATAGAGAATATTTTAGTGACTATGTCCATGGAGATTTTGGAATAGTTTATTTAGGGGATGATGAGCCTTGTAAAATTATTGGCAAAGGAAAAGTGCAGCTGAAAATGCAGAATGGCAACACATGGATGTTGAGGGACGTTATGCATGTACCCAACTTGAAGAGGAATTTAATTTTTGCAGGAAAGTTAGGGGATGAGGGTTGTACAATAAATCTCACAGCTAAATCTTGGAAGGTTACCAAGGGTGCACTTGTATTGGCCAGAGGTAAGAGAGTAGGTACTCTCTATTTATGTAATTGTATTACTGATAATTCTCCTTCTGTATTATCTACTTCAGATGTAGATGAAAAGTTGTGGCACCAGAGGCTTGGTCACATGAGTGAGAAGGGAATGACTATTATTAAGTCAAAAGGAAAGCTTTCAGATTTGAAAAGCATAGATCTAGATTTTTGTGAGCACTGTATTTTTGGGAAATAGAAGAGAGTGAGTTTTCTCAAGACTGGGTCAACAAAGAAGAAGCATAAGTTGGAGCTTGTTCACACAGACATGTGGGGACCAGCTCAGGTTGCTTCTATTGGAGGATCATAGTACTATTTTTCTTTCATAGATGATGCTAAAAGAAAGGTATGGGTCTATTGTATAAAGAAGAAATCTGATGTTTTTGACACTTTTAAGATTTAGAAAGCTTTAGTTGAGAATGAAACAAGCAAGAGATTAAAGTGCCTTAGATCTAAAAATGGTGGTGAGTTCTATAGCTACAAGTTCAAATGGTATTGTTATATGCATGGAATACATAGGCAAAGGACAGTTCCAAGGACACCTCAGCAAAATAGAGCTACTGAAAGGATGAATAGAACAATAATGGAGCGTGTATAGTGTATGAGGTTGCATGCTGGTTTGCCCTTAGAGTTTTGGGCAGAGCCTGTGGATACTATAGTTTATTTGATTAATAGAGGACCCTCTACAGCTCTAGATGGTGGAATTCCAGAAGAGGTGTGGATAGGTAAAAGGTAGATCTTTCATTTCTCAAATTTTTTGGTTGTGAAGCCTTTGTGCACGTTGATAAGGAAAATAAAAAGAAGATGGATGCTAATTCTATGAGGTGCACATTTATTGGTTATGGCTCTAGAGATTTCGGATTCAGGTTTTGGAATCTAGGAACTAAAAAAATAATTAGGAGCCATGATGTTGTTTTCAATGAAAAAGTGATGTATAGTGATAAGCTCAAGAAGATAAAGAATTTTGAGCAGGGCCATGAAGAATTACATGAGGTGACGGTCCAAAATGAGCTCGTAGGAAAGAATAATCAAAGACAAGAAAACACAGAGACCGACGTTGGCAATACAGGAATTGATGTTAGTCATACAGTGACCGACGTCAGCTAGGAAGGAACCGATGTCGGTCATGTGGAACCGACGCCAGCTAGTAACAGGCCTAGAGGTGACCGAGGTCGGTCACTGTCAAAGAATTTGGGCGGACAACGTGTTGTGAATGAGTCTCAAATGCCCATCAGGAGGTCAAAAAGGGTAAGTAAACCTCCAATTAGATATTCCCTTTCATTATACTATTTATTGCTTACTGATGGTGGAGAACCAAAGAGTTTTGATGAGGCAATACAGGTGGAATCCAAGAATCAGTGGGAGCTAGGCATGAATGAGCAAATTGATTTGTTGAAAGAGAACCAAACATGGGATTTGGTTGAGTTGCCAATGGGAAAGAAGACATTGAAGAATAGATGGATCTACAAATTGAAGGAAGGTGAGAATGGATATATGAGATATAAGGCCAGGTTGGTAGTGAAGGGATTTGCACAAAAACCAGGTATTGATTTTGGTGAGATTTGTTCTCGTATAGTTAAAATGACTTCTATACAGACTGTATTGTCTTTAGTTGCTATTGAGGATTTGCATCTTGAGCAGCTTGATGTTAAGACATCATTTCTTCATGGAGATTTGGATGAAGAAATATATATGGATCAGTTAGAAGGATTTGAGATCAAAGGTAAGGAGAAGCTAGTGTGCAGATTGAAGAAAAGCTTGTATGGTCTCAAGCAAGTTCTTAGACAATGGTATTTGAGATTTGACAAGTTTATGACTAAGCATGGCTACAGTAGATGTCAATATGAGAATTTTGTTTATTTTAAGAGATTGGATAATGGTAGATATATTATTCTATTGTTATATGTAGATGATATGCTGGTTGCAAGATCACACATGCAGGATATCTATGAGCTTAAGGTGAAATTAGCTCACACATTTGCCATGAAGGATTTGGGAGCAGCAAAGAAAATCCTTGGCATGAGTATTAAGAGAGATAGGAAAAATCACAGGTTGATTTTGTCTCAAGAGGATTATGTGAACAAGGTGTTGAAACGGTTTAATATGCAGGATGCAAAATCGGTAAGCACACCTATGGCTGGACACTTCAAGTGAGTAAAGAACAATGTCCTAATTCACATGATGAGGTAGAGTACATGAGTAGAGTTCCATATGCTTCCACAGTTGGGAGTTTAATGCATGCAATGGTATGTACTAGACCGAATATTGCCCAAGTAGTGAGAGTTGTTAGTAAGTATATGGTCAATCCAAGGAAGGAGCAATGGAAAGCAATTCAGTGGATCCTCAGATATCTGAGAGGGACCAGAAGTAGGCATTTGTGCTATGGAGGGTCAAACACCTCTCTACATGGTTATGTAGATTCAGATATGGTAGGTGATTTGGATGGCAGGAAAAGCACCATAGGATATGTTTTCACTATTGGTGGAACGGCGGTTAGCTAGATTTCAAAGTTGCAAAAAGTTTTTGCCTTGTTTACCATAGAGGCAGAATATATTGCAGTCATAGAGGCTAGAAAAGAAATGATATGGATGACACGGTTCATGGAAGAGCTAGGAAAGGAGCAAGAGAGTTGCAGATTATATAGTGATAGTCAGAGTGCAATTCATTTAGCTAAGAATTCATCCTTTCATTCAAGAACCAAACATATACAGCTAAGGTACCACTTCATTAGACAGGTATTGGAGGATGGTGAGTTGAAGCTGGAGAAGATCAATACAGATAAGAACCCTGCTGATATGTTAACCAAGCTGGTAACAAAAGAGAAGTTGAATCTTCATTCAACTTTTGTTGGTCTTCATGATTGAGTTTGAAGATGGATAAGCTAGAAGATGTTGCTGTACAGGTACTAGTGCAGCTGTTTATCTCTAAGTGGGAGATTGTTGAGTTGTGGAGCTAAAAGCTTCACCAAATGAGTGAGTGCAAAAGTTGCAGGAGTCACACAGTCATCGACGATGGTCAAGAATGGATCAGAGGCTACTGGCATCGGTCATGGATCAGTTGACGTCAGTCACAGGCAGATAGGTAGGGACCGATGTCGGTCACCTATGCGTCTAGAATCTATTTTCATGGACAGAACAAAATGTTTGCATGATAGGATTAAGTGTTAGTCTTAAGTTCGCATCTCTATCTTTAGTAGGACTATTTTGAGCCCTTGATTAGGAGGTACATCTAATGGTTGTGATTGTATGCTCATGATCCCTAAAGTTATATAATAGGGATAGATCTTCATAGCTTGTGTGTAGTAGAACAGTATTGAACATACATGTATATGTGAATCAATCTAAGTGTTGGAGTTGATTATAATTGAGAGAGAGAACTCTTGAGGGAAAGAGATTTGGAAAGAGATCTGTACATCTGAGAGAGGTGTGGAAGAAAAGAAGTTTCTTCAATTGTATTCCTTCTGTAAAGAGTTTAATACAAGTTTTCAGGGTGGTTTCTTGTATCTCTTATTCTTTGCTATTTCTAATTCTAGTTACTTATCATTCTGGTTTAATTCCGTATTTAATTACTTTCACATAGTAATCAAATTTGTTGGTTGATCCCCAACATATTTCAATTGATTTTTGTTACCTTGAGAAGTGGTCATGAGGACCAACCATGCTTGACTTGCCTTTGAGCAGAGTCCTAGTGGAAGTTTTGAGCTCATGCTTGGAAGTTGGACTAGGTTTGGTAATTCCATGTGAATTGTTGACTTGGATCCATGTTAATGTTGATTTGGAGGCTTTATGTAGGCATTCATGCTTGCTCTAATTACATGTGGTGGCTTGAATTCTTTCCACTTGTCTTGATCACTAAGCTTTGTAATATTAAAGGATTTAGCTACATATTGGTGGTGGGAAATACTTTAGACTAGTTTATATGCAAAAATGCTTCCATAGAATAAGAGAAATAGGTGGTAGAGTCCTTCTCCTTACAATAAATTACCCCACTACTGAAGGGCCCTTAATTGATAAATAACATGGGCCCCACAATAACAGGGACATTGTCAAAGATCAGAGGCCAAAAACTAAACCAACCTAATTATTATGTACATACCATGTGTCACCATATTATTGGTTTATGTTTTGATATATGATTGGACCACTTGTGAAATTTAGTATAACATGATGACTTTAACATTGTACCATGTCCATATTGTTTACCTATTTGGATTTAGATTCAACATGACATAAATTTTTCTACGATGTCAAAATGACTCCATTAACATTGTGTTGAAAGTCTCTCAAAAATATATTTGATGTGTAGGTAGTTTCGAGATAATTTAGGACCATAAGATTTTTTCAAATGTGGGGATCCTATGAGATTGACTAAAGACTATAATAATCTCATGATCTAGGATGGTTATGTTTAAGATATTAAAGAGAATACCTCAAGGTATGTGAATATTTCCTTATATGATGAGTATAGAATGATAATTTTACATTTGGTCAAATAATATTATCATTGTTAGTTGAAAGGTGAAAATAAGATGTGAAGAAGATAATATAATAAAATAATAGGTAAATGAAGAGTTTTATTTGAAATGGCTAAGAAAACACTCAAAGATAAAAATAGACTTCTCACAATCACTATCATATACCAAGAGGTAGAGAAGGAGGATATTATGGTAGATGATTCATGTATACATGATTTAGGTGTGGATATATTGCAATAGATCCTTTGACTGTCCCTAATAATGTAGCTGAATTATAATATAATAAATGAGGTTATCAATCACATTGAATAAGTGGATGAGGAAATTATTGAAACACAAAAAAAAATGGAAGAACTATTAAATAAAAAGTCTCACATGATGAAGAGAGTATTTATAAAACCATCTAAGAATGTGAAAAAATAAGTGTGATAAAATAATATTTTTTGAACCATATAAAAGTATGGAGGTAAGTATTTTAAGGTTATTTTTTGTATGAATAATTTTATGTCTAATGAGATGGTGAAAAATATTGGGTTAAATAATAGTGGAACACCTAAATCCATAAAAGGTGCCTTAGTTACAAAATTGTCATCACATTTTGTCGAATGAGAAATGTATTCTTAGTTTTTGTATTGGTTCTATATAAGTATGATGTTTTTATGATCTTATTAACTATTAACATTCATGAATGTAACATATTATTCACAACTTCCTTCTATTATGAAATATTTAAAGGTGTTTATGGTTAAGCCTATGTATAGTGTTACAAATAAAGATACACAAACATAATCCTGACATTTTTGGGATTTTATGGAACTATGAAACCCTACAAATGTGAAACCCATAGGCTCTATCCTTACAAATTGTAGAATTAAAGATGACCTTTCCTAATATATAGTAAAACTCATATCCCTAATTAGGCTTTACAAATTATTACCTCTATTTATATGTGTGTCTTTTTTAGGATGATAAAAATGTTTATGTTATTGTAAGGGTAGAGGAGTTATATATATATATATATATATATATATATATATATATATATATATATATATATATATATATATATAGTATTAAAACATTGCAGGTGGGGGTTGTATACCATAAAATCTACATATCCATTCCAAATCAAGCTGGATTTTACCATATTTTTCCTTTGGTAGATATCATTTCTACACTATAAGCTCCCATGTTTATCAAGATGGAAAGTTAATTGTGTCTACTAAATATAATTTTTAACTTCATATAAATATTTTAAATTTCATATTCCTACCTCATTAGTGATCAACATAGTAAACTAGAACTATAAATACACATTATTTTTGTACCACAATGCTATTGGATTGACATAACTCATATAAATCATCTAATTAATTATATTTAAAGAGTGTTCATATAAGCATTGGGATCTAAAACACTATTAAAAAAATCCCATGCAATGGTCACAACACTTAATTTCTTCTCCCAAGTACTCTACTTAACCCAACTGTGCCTTTAAGAATATGATTGCTGAAATGAGCATTGAAATATACATATTAGGTGTAGAGACTAAAAAATATTAATGTTAAAAAATTAATACTTAGAATCAAATAATTATCTATAATGGGAAAGGTTGATGGATGAATTATTACCAGATATATAATGTTTTCCCCCATCCTTTCCTTATGAGGGTCAGCCCTCTCTCTCTCTCTCTCTCTCTCTCTCTCTCTCTCTCTCTCTCTCTCTCTCTCTCTCTCTCTCTCTCTCTCTGAAGGGATCCAAAATCTATCTCTATTATGTTTATAAAGTTCTTACTCTTATAAAGGCTAAAATTAGTGCCTTTACTATGCATATTTGCACTCCTAATGAAAATAAATCATCTAATAGAGGATTTAATTTGTCAGAATGAACCAAATAACACTATTTATACATATTACAATTGAAATTGTGCTCAAACACCATGTATCATATAGAAAATATTGACATGGATAAAACCATCAAATATGGTATAATTTTTTGATTTATTTTTAAAAACATGCCTCAAAGGAATGCAATGCACCATAAAAATTAATAAAATATAGAAATTTAGTGTGGTCAAAAATACATAAGAGGTTAGATGTTTTTCATAAATCTAATGCCAATTACACTTATACTGATAATCCCACTATGATATGAATTTCCTATAATTACCATAATGGGCCTAGTGGGATCTACATTCATAAGGTTATAATATAGACTAAAAACTAATATTGAATAGTTTTAAAAATTGAATAGGGTCAAATTACCCATTATAATACCCTATGGGGTTGAAACATGCCCTAGATGATTTAAAGTAATGCGGAGGCTTGGTTTGTAGCTTATGTCAAAACTTGGGTTCTAATTTCAAATACTATTGCATTTTTGAAAACATCTACTAAAATATCACCTAAACCTCATATGACCCTAAAAATTACATAAAATATGTGAGCCTAAACCCTTTAGGATGGAACATCTCATAATCATTATTAGATCTAGTCTATCTCAATCGCTAAATCTAACAACATATAAGAAGTCATAAGAATCCCTCTAAAATTTTGAAATGAGAAGTTTGAACTCAAGAAGGATATAAAATACATATAAATAATAATTATATAGGAATTTCATGAATACATACCCATATTTCTTCTTCTTCACGCTCAAGCCCCTAGATAAGGTCCATCAATGGATTCTCCAAATGTTTACCTGGTTTTCTAGTTTATTTAAAATGTTTTATTTATTTTTTATTTGGTAGGTTAAAAGAGATAATGGGAAAGATAAAAGGATCCTCAAACATTCAAAATTTATAATTAATTATTATAGCCCTCACATGGATAAAAATAGTTTAAAGGATAATTTTTTTAAGTTTTCATTAATAAATACTATGCGGCCCTTAATTTACCATGTCATTCTTTTGTATACTTTTTCACTACTTATTGGAATTAATATAACCTTAAATTAAAATGGGGTACCACAAGGACTGAAATTAAATTTTATATTCTCAAAGGAAAAAATGTTATATTTAGGGTCTCATTGCTTCCAACAGTCATTAATTTCCATTATGTGGCCTTATGAAAAAATTATGTGAATGTGCACGTGCATGTGTGTGCGCGCGCGCGCACACACACACACACACACACACACACACACACACACACACACACACACACACACACACACACACACACACACACACACACACACACACACACACGTACATTTGGTTTAAGTTCTTGAAATAATGGATTATTTTATTGGAGTGGGTGCCCCTTTAAATACCATCGTTTAACCCATCCTTTGCTCTGAAATATCCTATACTAGTAAATTGGACCTAAAGGTTTACCCAATCTCTACCAATCCTAGCCTAACAATATAGGATCCTATTTATCTTAATTAGGATAATGTAGCCATTGTTAGGGGTCTCCATTAGGATATTTATTCTAAAATATAAACAAACATTACACATAAAAAGTTATAACAATAATAAAATAAATTTAATTACACAACAAAAAATGAATCACCAACAATAATTGAGATGTCTAAATCTATCATGCCAAAGCCTACTCTTAAAATTTACATGAGAAACCAAAAATGTCTATAAAGGAGGAGTATCATTAAAACCTTAAAAATAATAGAGATGAGAACTATGATCAACAACACCCTATTCAATAAGTGTGTGTGGCTCTAACAAAGCTCAGACTTAAGCAACCTATGGTATGAAAGTCACTGTCTTGCCCTGACCAAAATGAAAAATTTGATAAACTAAAAGTAGATTGGTGGTGATATATGGAACATAAAATGAATCATTTATACAACAACCATCTAGTTGTATGTCACCCTTTCCCTCAACATAAATAAAAGAAGAATCTATAACCTCAATGTTGAAAGTATAACTCAAACCAAGAGATATAACAGACTCCTTGGAAAAACCCATATGGTGTGAAGCACCAGAATTTAGAACGCAACTATTTGAGATATGTGATTGTGATCTCCTAACAACATTAAGTATTTTCTCATGCTTAAGAGATGGATAAGGAGTGGAAATATAAATTTTGTGTTTCCTAAAGTCATCTTCTAGGGCTTGCATTCTCTTAAAATACATAGACTCTTCATGATCAGTACCTTTGAAATAAGGGTAAGACAGGTTATAATTATTCTTGGATTCAGAAGATGATTTGGGTTTAGATGTGTTGGTGTTGGGATTAGGTGAATTTTGAGATGAAGGAGGAGTGTTCTTCTTCTTACTCTTTGTTTTTCCCTTATTCTTAAGATGTGATGTTACTAATGATTTTTTAGATGTGAAAGACTCAAAGTGAGATAATTTGGATTCCTCTTTAGTAAGTCTCTTACAAAACAACTCTAAATCTATCATTTTGATTGTGGCACCTAAGGCATCCATGCTAGATAAAAATGTAGAAGAAAAGATTTGGAATGGACCAATCAACTTAGACAAAATCAAGTACACAATTCATCATCTTTATTGTTTCATCCACTTCCCTTCAACTATGTCAATAAATGCTTAAACTTAGTGAGGTAGTCTAAAATAGTGGCAAAGTCATCTATATTGAGTGAAGTAAGCTCCAATTCAAGTTTCATGGCTCTCATGTGATCTATCTCTCAAATAAACCATTTAGTTTGGCTTCTATTTTTAATGGAGTATAACATCCATATAAATGAAACAAAAAACTATTACTCACATAATTCCCTATCAAATCTATAAACTCTTAAAACATAAATTGGTGCTGAAAATTTTTAAACTCTCTTGTGAATTGTGGTTGAGTTTCATTCATTAGGGACAATAATCATTTATGTTTTATTATTATTTCAATTATAGGTCTCCATATATGTTAATTATTTGTATTCAAAGGATCACATTGATCAACACCAAAAGTAGAAGCCATGCAAGTGAATCATCAAAGAGCAAAAATAATTCAAAAAGGGTGCACAAATCAACACCGAGATAACCCCCCAAAATATTGTATTAAGTACCCCCCAATTTAGAACTTTATAAAAGTGGCATATTTTTAAAAATTAATGAAACCAATGAATAGATAATTTAAAACCATACACTATTGGAAAAATTAGAACTCAAATTTGAATTACAGTTCAAAAGTTATAGGCTTTACAAGTTCTCATAAATGGGTCAAAAATAATAAAAAAAGACACTAAAAATAGATTTTAGTGACCAAAATGGAATTGATGGTAGGCTTCAAACCAATCATTGGAACTGGAATTGAACCATAGACATAGAAAATCAAACCAAAGTGAAAAATGATCAGCTATGTGACCCCTATGCCTACACAAGTGAACTACACTTCCTATTTGGGCAAAAATATAGCTTATAAAAGAAAAATAATGAAATTAACACACTATTTTAATAGAATAAGAGGTGGAGTTGTGTTTTGTTCCCCCTTATAATTGGTTTAACAAGGAAGATAAGGCTCCTGAATCCTCTCAACTTCTCTCCTATACTGCTCAGTCAAAAAACTTATTACACTTACCTTCCAATGCCTTTAGAAAGGTAATGTATTATCTAATGCCACCATAATGGAAGAATATTTGACAGTCAGATCTAAATGAAGCTAAACCTACAAATCATTAAAAAAAAATGCAAGTCCAAACTTCTAACTCAAAAGTCTTAGGATTTCAAACACAACCCTACAAAAGTAGTACATTGATCTAGAAGGTGGAAATTTCCATTGTAGCAAAGAAAAAAATGCCTCTTCCTTGTTGGTAATGTAATTTCCTATAAAAAATGAGGTCTTAATGAAAAAAGTTAAAAGAAAAATTTTATAGCATGTTTAACCAAGAAAATAAAACTCCCAACACATTTTGTATAAAGTCCAATGCAAGTCTCCACTTTCTTAGCTTCTTATCAAAAAAGCATAGCAATTTCCAAAAAAACATATGCAGTTATGGAAAATAAAAGTCCAACACTCCTCTTTGATCCTCCCACATAGACCCTCTACACTTAAATGCCTTCTCTCTAAAACATCAATAGCAGTCCTTGCTTCCAATACTAGTCCATATAGAGAAAGGATGCCTTTCTCCCAATAGATGATGCCAAAATAAAATAGGAATAATCCTATTCACATGATGATTCCACCCTAGGTCGAATACTTAAAATTACCCTATGAACCATGATAAAATACTTCAAACTAACTTCCAATACCACTCTAACTTAGTTTCTTCAAAAAACATCAATGAACTCAATTTATTAAAAACTTCAATGAAAGCACCATTGTAGATCTAGAAGAGGAAGTAGTAGCTCTAACAAGGGAAGTAGAAGTAAAATTATCTAAAAGGTTTTAGTAATGTGGATAGTTTTAACCCCAAAAGATTTTATACTTATTAAGAATGGTAAAAACATTCCAAGAATCTATGATCTAAAGAGTTAACAACAATAACATCACACATGAATCTGCAAACAAATGAGATGTAAAACAGTGCAAGTCAAATGATTATTCAGAATAATATTTTATTTCAATAGGAAACCATTGCATATGTAGGAAATGTAAAACAAAAAAATAGCCTAAATAAGTAATGTATGATAAATCCTCACATAGGATAAACTAGGAAAAAGATGAAATACTTGGCTAATAGAGTAGTAAACATGAGAAATACATAATCTAACATGATGCCCCCAATTTGAGTAAGTGATATGAGTCTGAGATAAAATAGTGTATATCTAATCAAAATTGGAGCATAACTATCAAAACAATAATTGTATCTATGCAAACTTGTAGTATACACAGTGTACTATTATGGCTTATCTAAATTGCTCAAAAACTATGGCTACTAGATATTAGCACCATGTCTTGGATAGTAACACCATGTGGTGCTAGTGTCCTTATCTATGTGATAATATTTGTTTGGTCTGAAATCTGAGTCACTATATTGATTTTTGATTCCCTATTTTTTCTTGTGTTTTACCTATGCCTGATTTTATAAAACTAAGCCTATGCGCTGAAAAATGTTATGTGAATGTAATATAGAAGCCTAGTTTTTATGACAAACCCATGTGAATTCTTCCTTTTCTGAGGGTAGTTGTTAACCTATGCAAGAACTATCCTCAAAACAAATAGATCTACAAATATGTTAGCTAGAGCATATATGATATATGCATGATAATCCAATATAATTTGTGCAAACATAACATCAAAATGTAAGAGAATTTGAGCATGAGTATGTATTTTAATATGAATGTTGTGTCTATCATTGCACAAGGATACAACCATACACCCAACATAGAGGATTAAAATCAATAAATCAACATCATAGTATGGTTTCAAATGAATCAACTCCACTATCCCCTCTCAAATATATGAACATTTCTACTTGTATTACTACTTGAAAACATGTTTAGATTATTTATCCATTATGGAAATGAATGCCTTTCTCAATTGAATGGGATGTGTTTATATAGACACACAATCTACCCATTTAAATTAACTTATTTTAACAAACCACTAAGGAAATGTATATATTAAATTATCTTGACACATCAAAATACACTACAATCATTAAATACACAAAAGTATTGATGGTAATGTAAATCCCCATATAATGAATCACATAATCAATGCAAAAAACACATCACATACCCATTTACCTACTCCCAATGTCATCACAAGACTCATCCCAAAAACACTACCACTTATTAATTTAGGGTGTCCAAATGACTATCATTAATATTGAATAAGTGAGAAATAAAGATGTATACAGGAAAATTACAAATCTAAGTTCACATAAAGTACACAATTAACTAAAGCTAACCCAAGAAAAGGACTCACTTAGGTTATCATAGACATGTTTCTATATGAAACTAGATTACACAAGAAACCATTGAAACATAGATAACCTAGAGTAAAATTAGAATGAAAACATAACATTCTGTGAATAAAATAAAAAACCTGATGCTTACAACCATAGTGGAAAAAACCAAATAGATAAATATGTTACCACACATTATTAAAAATCACTACACATTAAATTTCATTGACACAAGATTACATGTTGACTTAGATGTACCTACATCACACACTCTAGGTATGAAATTGTGTGATTGTCTTACTCACATACTCTAGGTAATAAATTGTGTGATCGTCTTACTCACACACTTGGGCTGATTTGAAAATACACTCTCTCGACATTGATAGAGGAAATTTCATGCCTTCACACCATGCAACATAACTCTTTCCTTCTAGTTCACTTAGCTAATGAACCTAGTATAAAACTGACCTCCTGACCAAAATCCTTTCACTTTAGTGTTGTGTTATATTCCTCTCCCATTGAGACAACTTCCTCTATCTATTTTCAAATTATACTCTTTCACTCCTCTTGTGTGATAAAACACCTTGAAATGATCTTACATTTGTGGTTTTCCCTCTCATTCATCTTATTTTTTAGGTTAGTATTTACCTTCACATCTACATTTTATTTCCTCTACACTATGTCACACTAGGTTTTTTTGCTCTCTACCCCTTGCACATACTCCTTTGTACTACTTATGACCAAATGAATTTGGTGCATATCATTTATTTATCTACCATTAGTGGATTTAGGATATGAAATCATTGATCTTTCTTTACTCACAATGTATTTGATCTCCCAATATATAATATCTTGTGATCATATTACTATTTTTAATCATGAGACCTATGAAGTTTCATTTTATGTTAATGAAAAAGTTATTATTTATTTAATCTATTTGTAGATTCAAGCTCAGATGGGTTTGGACCTCTGTCATCTACAAGAGTTCCTCAACCACTAGGGGAGTGCCCCTTGCACCATGAGCAAGGTTATGCCTGATGGCCCACCCTATGGTCCACCACCTCCTACTCCTAGGAGGCGTCGAAGCAGAAGTTGGTCTAGAAGCTTGAGTTCCACTTTTCTCCTTACCCTCCCCTAGGGGTGGATGGAGTTCTCATGGCAAGTTTGATGTTGATCCTTCACAACAGTCTCTAGCAAGCATTTTTTTTCTTGCACAAATGAATAATGTTTGGCCTATCATTATTCATGACGATCCCCTAGATGGCTAGAATGCTTTGTAGATTTCTGACGTGGAGTTGCTTTCTTGGTCAGTGCTTCCCAAGGATGATCCTCTACCTTTGCTTCTTGGGGTGGTGTATTGTGCATAAAAAAATACTCTCTAATTATATGTGGTTTTTTGGTCCATGCTTTGATTGCCTGATTTTTTGTTTTGGAGATGAGATGGTCTTCCCATAAGAAGTTTGAGCTGTGATGTGTCCAATTGTTTTACTTTGCAACCTTCTATAATTATTATTTTTTTAATATAATGTGAAGCATTCCAATAGTAAAATATTTATTATTAATGATAGTGACCTTTTTATTTTAAATCAATAGTCCATTTTTATTAAAATATTTACTAATACATATATCTTAGACAAAAGTATGTAAAAAATACGAGGTGTTTATATTATATTTTTGACATCAATGGATTAAGGACTTGGAGAATAATAAATCTAATGTCTATTATGCACACACTGCCATTAAAATATACATAATACACAATTGAAAGTTATAATAGAATTATTCATGATGCTTAGAGAAATATTAAAAAATAGTTCGAAAAACTATGTTTAAATATTATAATAAAATAAAATTTTCAATCAATAAAAAAATTATTCATCAATAAAAAAAATATTCAATATAAAAATAAGAATACAATATTATAATATTTAAAATAATTTTATAATTAAAAATATTAATATAATATTTAAAATAATTTTATTATTTAGAATACTAATCTCAAAATAATAGAATTATATTTTTTTATATTTTTAAAATTAGTTTAATAATCATTTTTTATAATAAATAATATAAGAAAATATTAAAGAGAACCCAAAACATAATGGAAGAAAATATTAGAGAGAACCTACAACCATGCCGATAATTTTTTTACTTTATATAAATGGAAAAAGTTAGCAGTTACACGAAAATTGCCACTCATAATCAACTCAAATTTCTATGGATGGAAGGGTGGAAGTGCATTAGTATATACCCGAGGAATTAAATCGAATGCTGGAACCGCATTACATTTCTTCATCTATTTATTTTATTTATTTATATTTATTTTAAAGATTTGACGTTTTATACTTTTCGTATTAAGTTTTTATATGTTTTTAATTGTTGTCAGCATCATGTTACTCTTGTTTTTATTGCTGCTAACAATTTTACATTCTTAGATGCTTCCAGGAACATTAAATTCTTTTTATAATTTGCATATTTTTAATATATATATATATATAATATCTTTTATAATTTTTTATCTGATGAAAAAAAAAAAAAAAAAAAATCATCAAATACAGTTCCATTAAAAAAAACGACACATTGAAATCAACAGAACGCTGACAAAGAATGAGCATATTATAGATGGTGAATAAAAACTCAGCCCAGGTCATCTCAATAGGAGATCACCAAGTCCGCACAGTGCTCCATGAGGAACCACCTAGTACTGCTGCTATTTCTGCTAGGTACCATATTCTAAAATGGTACGGCTATATTATATTTTTCCATGATAATGATGATGGATATACGACATATTATTTTTATGGTAATTGTATTGAGGAGGAGGTTAATAAGTGGGTAGGGGCTATTGAGGAAGATGAGTTGGGTGACCACTGAACCACAGGCTTGGGCTGGGACTTGGAAGAGCTTATTGTGAGTGATTAGGATTAGAACAACGGGAGGATTTTGTCTAGAAATATAAGTTTCAAGTTATTGAGGTGAAGCTTTTGTTTCAAGGGATTTAATTAAAAAAATAGTTAAATTATATTATTTAGATTTATAGAAAAGATTAATTGGATGTGCATGTTGAGTTTGGAAGTTATTTTAATTTATAGAAAAGATTAATTCGATGTATATATGAGTTTTGAAATTTCTAATAAGTAATTGAATGTTTGCATTTAATATTAATGTTAAATTGATTTTGAGAGTATTAGTTGTAGTAATAGTACTCTTTTTTTTATTTCATGTTGATTTTATTTGTATTTTAAAGTAAATTTATTAAAATAATGTTGATCAGAGTTTTTTCTTTTTTACTTTGAATAATAATTTTTTTTAAAAAAAAAAAATTTAATTGATTATATCAATCATTAAAATTGAATGCATTCACAACATTATATTGTTACAACACGTCCAAATATTATCGTAAAAACACTTCTCAACATAAAAAAACATAAAATAAAAAGCATTCCATACTACATACATTTTCTTATTGTCAATACATTACAAACAAATAATATAACTCTTTATTATTTCATTTTAAACATCTTAATGTTTGAATTTATCCCCTTATACAAACATTTAATTAACATCATCTTTAATGATTACATAAATTTTGATTATAATATATAAATTCTTATTTAATCCCTTTTTTTTAAAAAAAATTATAAACAAAAGGAACAATTATCATAATACCAAAAATCAAATTTTCCAAGAATATTAATTTCAGCTTCATCTTTATATATTATTTGGTTATAAAGTAGAAATGTACATCTTTGTTATACATTATCATTATGCGAGTAATAAAATACACATTCCCTATTTTTCTTTCCCTAATTAATTTTATATATATTAATGTTTCCTATCTATATCACATCATAATATTGTTTCAATCCGTACATACAACTTTGTTCATATGAAAGACATTTATGCATGCCTGTCGGCATTCAATTGCACCGCCCTCCTCCCCCATATATATAAATATAATAAAAAGAAGAAACAAAATTGATGATGAAATTGCAAATTTTCGAAAAGCTTCCTTTAATTCATCTTCATCTTCATCTTCATCTTCATCTTCATCTTCATCTTCATCTCTTATTTTTAAATGCCATATTATACTTGAATCGTCATAATGAAGAAAAACCAAAATACGAAACATTCAAGAAAAGCCATGACCCGCAAATCATTGGCGGATTAATATGCAATGCACAAAAACACTGAAACCACAAATTTTGATGGAATATGGCCCATTATCAAATCATTACATCTTCCCTTTTTCTTCAACTCACTTGATTAAAAAATCATTACATCCTCGATTTTTCTTCAACACACTTGATTGCAACTGTGGTCGTATGTGGATTATGTTTTTGTTTTACCATCTAGATTCTACCTGAGAAACGTTTTCATGTCCATATAAGGACATGCAATGATATCACATATCACGCATTCAACAGTTTTAGGAGGATTTCTCCTACTTTTTCAAGAAGATCAAAATTAGAAGAGAGAGAGCACAGCTTCTGCTCTTCGCCCAAAACATTAAATTTATAGCAATGGCCAACTCTAGCGAGAAGCTGTGCTGCTTTCTTCTCGTGTTGGTTTTATCAGAAATTTGAACGCCAATTTTGCCAAATCCGTTGGGAGCGGAGTTCGTTAAGTTTCAGGTATTAGTTATGTATTCTCCAACGTTGAGGACTAATGCTTTTGTGGTACTATGGCGAAATACTTGAGAATACCACTCAGTCTTAGAAATTATTACACTTCTATTTATTTTTGTGTAAGAATAATGTCGTTTTTTTTTTAAAAAAAAAAAGACTTCTTATTTTCATTTTGGTTATAACGTTTTATGGATCAAAATATCTTCAGAAAAAATTCATAATTACTAAATATATTCTACACTCAATTACAAAAATGGCACGTAAAACTTTATTCTACATTTGTATAAATTTATTAAAATTTTAAAAGATGATTATTAGTACTATTTAAATCATACTTTAAAAAAATTGTATACAGTTTATTCTCTATGGACTAGAGGAGACTTAAAATTTAACCTCTATAGAAATCAGTGTCTTATATTTGTAATACAAACACTTTAATATAGATTATTTAGATTTTCTGTTTGGTAAGTCGACTCATATTTTATGTTTTAATGTGGGTTTTTGGTTCACTACTTTAGGAGATAGAAAGTAAAATTTTTAATTCAATAAAGTATTTAATGTAATCGAAATTTAAAAGAAATTTTGATGTGATAGAGTAATTAGAGGATTAGATTATAAATTCGGAAATATTTGAATTATATAAAACAGATAATGTAGTTTCATTATATATATATTTTTTAGTAATTTTTTAAAATATAAAAATAAGGTTAAATGTAATTTTATTTTTATGTTTTTATTTTTATTGAAAGTGTATATATACACAAATATAATTAAATGTTTAATTAAAAATGTGGGTGATATGAAAGCATATCTTTAGTAAAAATTTCATATAATATTAAATGAAATTTAATATAATTACCAAAGTTTAATGTAATTAAAATTTGATAAGAAGTTATAAAATACTAGTTCCACATACAAAATGCACAAAAATATTCTAAATAGAGATGCTCTATCAAATAAATTATCACATTATTGCCACTAGTCCATTTTTAGGATAATGAGGAGGTAGTGAACTATCAGGCTTGTTTCTCCAACTAGTATTAATGGGGTGCATGGTATCATGTATGGGATCCCAACCATCATGCTCAACACTTTGTTTTTTATTTTTATTCCTTAATTTAATGTTGAGGATAACATATATCTAGGTTTAGGCAAGGGATCTTTCCATGTCCATGCCAACCCTTATGTTTATACCCACTAGTTTGAGAGATAATGATATTGATATCAGAGCATCCATTAGTAAAAGTAATATTAAATTGATGAAAAATAGTAATTTTGTGTTCGTGTGGACTAGACGGTGCTTTTATTGTTTTGATATGTTGAAGATGATCTAATATGATGTATAAATAGTCCAACACTTTAAATCCATAAAGTACATAAAATAAAAATAACTTCTCAGGAGCCTCATGGTTCTAAGTGAGTATTGGATGAGTTTATCAACCATTGGTACAAACTGAGAAGTGGTTGTTTCAGTTGAAGGGAAGAAACAAAAAGGTTGTAAGATACAGGGAAAAAAAAGAATCAAATATAACTCTAAAAATAAATGTTATTGCAAATTTGAATTCTAAAAAAAAATTATGCAATTTGAAAAAAAATAAAAAAATCTCATTTTGAATTCATATAAAAAGGATACAACCTTTAAAAGTTGGTAGACTTTGTACCATAGAAAAACCATCATGATAATTTTTCAAGCATAAGTGATAGTTTTAGAACCATTATCCTGATTTTTTCATGACTGGTCTACATAATGTGGTTATTTTGCAATCATCAAAATGGGTTTTTGTGTGTGGAATGTAAAATGAAATTAATGGCTCAAAACGATATTTTTTTGGCTCTTTAAAATACACAAGATACAAATGGGGTGAAAAGGCATTGAAAGAGGCTAAGAAAGGCAAATGAAGATTCGAAATGGGTATAGGAGAAATATTGAAGGCACAAGAAAATAGAGTTGGATCCCATTTAGAAAGGAGAGAATTTGGAGTTTCTTCTCTAAAGAGAGAGAAGAGTGAGAATGTATCAAGTCCAAAATAGATTATGAGAATGGTCAACTCTTGATGCAATGTAAGAGTCATGTACATGTGAGTGTGAGAGTGTATATGAATGTGTATTTAGATCTTTGTAACTTTGTTTTGAACATTAAAAAGAGTGATTTTATTTTTAAAGTCTTGGTGCTATGTTTTTTGTGTTTTTGTGTGAGTTTTTGAGATTAAGTGGAAATCCCATTTAAAGAATACAGTGGAACTTTACATGTTTTATTCATTTATTTTTGGATTAATTAATAGGATATTTTTTAATGATGAGTATTTTTTAGAAGTGTATAATTTTTAATAATTCATTTTATATTGGAAATTATGGAACATATGTATGGTAGGTGAATTTTACTGAAAAACATAGAATTTACTATTAATATATACATATTTTGGTAATTCTAATAAGTTTATCAAAATTTTATATGATATATTTTGGAGAATAATTTTTCAAAAAAATGTTCAATAGCAGATCCCAAATTTTAAAAATTTGTTAAAAGAAATAGCCAATTGGATAAAAGTAGCCCTTAAAGAATACCTTTCCAATTGGTATCAGAGAAAGGTTTGCTTTATTGGGTTGGCATGTGACACTCTTATTAGTCATTCATAGTTTGTGAAAGAGAATCCTATTTGTTGAATAGATATGGCACACAAAGGAAAATAAGAGTAGAAGACCTAGAAAAGATATTAAATAAAATCCAAAAAATAAAAAATAAAGATGTTTCTATCCCTGAAAGCAACATTAGATGTTATAGAGTAAGTACCAACAATTAAATAAATTAGACCCACATGGGTCATAGTAAAGGAAAAAAGCAAGCCTAATAGCAATATAATAATTTTTTTGGTAGTAGAGAGACATTAAAAGATCTCATAAAATGGATAGTAGTGCTATTATTTTTTAAAAAGAGAAGTGTATTTAAGACCCCAAGAGTGTAGAGATTGAAATCAAAAGAATGTGTGGTAGTTCATCCATGTATTAGAGACTTATCCATGTGAGGAGATTGAAAAAAAGAAATAAGAAGATAAGGAGTTGGGAACATATGGTTTCTATATGATGATGGGGCTAGTTTTACACTCAAGAATTAGAAAAGAGTTGTTGAAGTATCTCAGATTCGTGATGCTTGAGATAAAAGAGAAGAATATTATTTTGAAAAATAATAATAAAATAGAGTTGGTTTAATGTGAGAACACTAAGTCAACAAGGAGAAATAAATAAGTGATCAGTCCATTGAAAAAAAACTTGGCCATAGAGAATAATGTGGATGTGATAGTTGTTCAAATAGAATGAGACCAATTAATATATGAGGGGAAAGAGTTTTGTGTATTCACTAAGTGGGAAGATGTAGAAATATCTTTGGATAAGAATGGAAGTGAATTCATTTTATCTATTTTGTAAAGAAGGAAGGTTGAGGACAGCTAAGGAAAGTTTCATGTTTCCTTAAAGGAAATAATAGAAATGTATGAAAAGTATAACAAAGAAGAGTTTAAAATTTCCATAAAGGAAAAAATAGAGGTAGATGAATTTAAGTTTAATGAAAATGATGAGAGCATGGTTAGATACCATATATATGAGGAAGAGGAAAAAAATCAAGTAAAAAATGAGGAGGATAAATAATTAGAGGTTATCGAGAATAGACCTTCGATAGTTCATCATGTGACAATAAGCTATGAGATGAATGAAATCACTAGATAAGAGTTGGACAACATGTCTATGAAGCATGATGAAGATATTTAATAAGTTAATTTTGTAAACTATTGATTCCCTTAATATGTTTGATCTATGTGTATGTCTATAAATGGAGAAGATGGAAAAGAAGATGAAAAATTGAATGATGTAGTGTAACTTGATTATATGTATGAGAAATAAAGAGAAGAGGTGAAAATAGAATATATTATTGCAAAAATAGTTCAAGAAATGGTTGGTAAGTACATGACCTTAGTAGAGCATTGTCATAAATTTAACATGAAGGCAGGAGAATGTGGGAAGTTGATGGTCCAAGGACTTAATCAATAAGACTTACAAGAAAAATTAATTTTCAACAGTTAGAGGTGGGAGAGAAGACTCTCACAGGAGAGATTTCAAGATATTATAAAGAGTAAAAAAACTTTCTCAATAAGATAGAGGTAGATAAAGAATTAAATGCATTAAATATTCATCTTGAGAGATGTATAAAGAGTGATATTATGCAAGAAAAGCTTCAAAAATTTTGAGTTGATCCAAATAGCCATTGGACAAGGCAAGAGGACAAATGCCATTCATCTGGCATAGTGGAAAAGAAGGGCATATAAATGGTGGATATGTTTCTACCAAGAAAAATCAAGGATGAAAGTGTTGATGCATATTAAGAGAAGGCCACATAGGTATTGGAGAAGAGACTCTTATGAGTCAAGGTATGCATTATTTTCATATGTGCAAAGGGAGTGCAAGGTTCTTTGGATATGGAATACATGTGATGCCAAATGATATGAATAAATGAGATAACATTTATCACAAAAATTATGTAAAGAGGATGAGAATAGAAGAAAATAAAGATGAGGTTGTAATAAAGATGAAATTAGAAGATATCGAGATTGGAGAAATGTTTCTACAAACATTATAAGCACATACAGGAAGATAGATGATAGAGTATGAAAAAGTTATAGCATGTGATATAAAGGTTGAAAAGAGGCTAGCTAGGGAAAAAATCCAAAAGGATATATCGATGACATTGTTGACGACATCTTGAAGATTGAAATCAAAGAAGAAGATGGTGTTGTAGTAGAGGTAGTAGAGTTGTTTGACATAGAAATGAGGGCATCAATCGAAGATGATGACATGCAGACTCAATTGAAGATAACATTAGAGGATATTGGTGATAATTTTGATGCCTAGAGGCATGTGGGGTTATTCTACAAGAAAGATAAGAAGGAAGAATTGAATTATGAGTTGCATGTTTCTAGTGATGTGACATTAGAGATGAGATAGAATTTGAGATTATATTTATGTGGCTAGTTTAAAGCCTATGAAGGATATAAAAATGAAGGTGTTGAAGTTATTTAGTGGTTATGGATGGATAGCAGTGGGAAAAATACTACAAGAAAGAGGATAAATATAAAGAGAGATAGTTTTAGGTGGTGGATAGATTATTCCAAAAAAATGGGTAAGGTGAGGAAAATGGAAATTAAATATAAGAAGAGCAAGATGATTTATGCTACAATAAGTGGTGATAAAATATAAATAAATGTCGAGTAAAACTTAAAATTACCAAACAAGGTGGAAGTGGACATCGTGGTCAAGTCAATAAGCTACTGTATAATTATACCATTCACCCTACCATTTTGATTTTGCGAGATCACAAATTTGAAACTTCAGTGTCAAATGTAGGAGCATCCAAGTGTACATGAAATCTTGCATCAATAGAAAATAATTGTTTTGTGTTTGTGTGGAATAGTTAGTCCTATTATTTTGGCATGGTGAAGATGATCGAAATAGAAGAATCAATAATTTAACATCTTAATGGCATCAAACACATTAGATAAGGATTAGTTGCAAGAAACTACATAGTTCTAATTGAGTTGGTTTTGTTTCTCAACCATCTATAAAATCCGGGAAGTAGATGCATCTATTGAAGGGAAAAATAGATAAGTTTTGATTTCATATTTGGTCTTACCCTCAAAATGATGGGTACTTTAAAAAATACAACTTCTCATTTTGGGTTCATATGCTTAACATTTGGCTTTCGAAATTCAGAATCCTTTCTACAGTAAAAAAACTACCATGTTAGTTTTAGATGCTTAAGTGGCAGTTTCTCAACGACTGTGGTGGGTTTCGAACCATTGGACTGCATAAATCAACAATTTCACCTGCGTGGAGTGAAAAATAAAAATAACGAACTAAACTGATGAGCCATTGTTTCTTGAGAATATATAGAAGATTCACTTTAGGAAGCTAAAGAAATCAGATGAATATTTTAAATGTGTAGGGTAGTAATCTTTAAGGCAAACAAAAGAGATTTGACTTCAGTTTAGAGAGGAGAAAGTTTAAGAATTAGTTCTCAAAGTAGAAAGTAGAGTGAGAATATAGGAAGTCCATAATCGACTATGAGAGGGATCAAGTCTTCTTTGAATGTAATATTCAAACCTGTAGAGGAAATTGAGTGCGTGAACATGTATTCGAATCTATTTTACTTTGCGTTGAAAATCAATAATATTGTGTTTGTGTTTCAATTACTAGTAGTGTGCTTATGTATGTGAGCATTTGAGAGTGAATGAAAGTTCCATCTTGGGAATAAATAATCCATTCACTTGGCCCCTTCATTCCTATCTGTACCAGATAACCACCATCCATGACTTAAAGAAGGCGAATCCCTATAATAGGATGATGAAGAAGTGGT